>DWLR01000567.1:0-24210 GCA_018246295.1 Papilio alexanor hazarajatica | reverse complement strand
GCTCTGTAGCGCTTTGTACATAGCCGCGAAATTCAAAAGACAAAAAGGCGGAAGGGAGATATTTGACAACCTATTATATATATATATATATATATCCCGGAAGAACGTATGGTTCTTGCGAAACGTTTTTAACGTATATGTGTGCGTGCGTGCGTGCGTGCGTGTGTGTGTGTGTGTATGTGAGTATATATGGATGTATATGAATGTATATGAATGGTGAATACAAAGTCTTTATTGAATTTCACGAGGACGAAGTCTAGGGCAAACAGCTAGTGATGATGTAATTCAGACTATAGATGACTGAGGAGGTCGAGATGTGACTCGATAGGTCGCTACAGTACAGTCGATAAACATAATTAGAATAATGATGATCAAGTTAATTTTAAAATTTGCCACGGAAAGATTCTGATGATTTGTGGGGCTCGTAGCCACCCTCCCTCCTAGATCCGCAAATATGAACTATACTCTTTTGTATTTTATTTTTTGATTTGACCAACTGTTTTATTAGAATTTATCTAATAGGTAACTTTTGAAGACGATGTATTTTTTTAATTCACGGAAACATTTTCATTATAATAACACCTATTCATTTTAAATAGTTTTCCGTTTTGTATACTACAGGCCTAGTCTGGTAACAAGTAACAATGTTCAGCAATAGATAATACAGTGCTGAAATTGTGTAATTCATAATAACAATTTGGTAAAGCATAGCATGCGAAATCGAACTGGATCAGGGGCCACAAATCACGGCCTAGTTAATGTGTTGATACAATAATTTATTGTTTCGTAGATTGGAGACAATAAATTGGAGTCTCTAGAACAATATCGATCACGCGAGTCGTTTTAATGAGGGGGTTACGGAACTGTTTCGGGGCTGATTCATTAAGGGCGATACATCGCTGGCGCGAATGGTCCGACAACTCGTTTTTTTTGGTTATAGATCAACAATACAAACTGTTATGCAGACAGGGCACTTGGTTGTAAAATTTGCTGTTTTTTTTCTACTGTAAGTGATTTAAGTGGTCAGAAATAGAATAGCAGAATAAGTTACCTTAAAGTCCAACGAGAATAATGTACATGTTTCGTGTTTGTGAAACGATCAGTTATTTATGAAATAAACATTTTGAAATAGGTTATAAATATCAGACAAGACATAATAATACATGATAACGCGTTTTTTTTCCTTTTATAAATTCACGGAAAGAACAGGAAGTAGTACATTTTTTTAATTTTTTACCTACGTTCGCATCTGTTTCGGGAACTGTTGTCTATCGTCGAATACGGATGTATCGCTACATTCGAATTTTCATAATACATCGGCGGCACGCAAGCTCAACACACGTGCGTTATCCACGACAAATGCAAATGAATAAGCTTCATGTTAAATGTTAACAGGATGATTCAAATAGTACAAATTATTTGTTAATAATAATTATTATACTTCTATGTTTATTTCACATTCTTTATAGAATTGTACCCTGCAAAATATTTTATTTGCTACCGGTAGCAGATGCGTGATTATTTAAACGATGTTAGAATTACCTTCATACGTTTTGGATGAACAACAACATTTAAAAGTTTATGACTGAATATAGGCCTCTAATAAACAGCGCCACTTCGATTCTATTAGTTTCATACTTTGTTTCTTTTGGTATCGTTAGTATTCGAATATAGTACTTACATTACATTTTACTCGTGAACTTAAATGACACCAAAAGCGTTTAATTTCATGTTTTTGGTAGTATTATTTTTTTAAAATTTGGATAGTATTACGATGGTACCTTAATTGTAAGGGAACTTTAAATGTTATCAAAGTAATTGCTTTCGAAATTTAATAATCTAAAGCGAATTTCTTCTGTCATTTATCTAGTTGTATAATGTGCAAGACACCATCAACTTAGGATACGTGTTGCGTATTCCCGTAGCTCGTATCAGCTCCGTTAACATTTGGAAGTATTGAGTTACAAAAGCTTTTGGCATAAAGCCCACGTGTATCTTTGTCTAAAATTAAAAAAAAAAGAACACGCTGTGCGCGCGACGCTCGTCGGCGCAAATTCGGGCGGTGCCAGGCCGCGCCGGCTCACCTGCATAATTGCCCGTCTGTCTTCACGTGTGTGTGTGATTAGTAATCTATGCCTCACGAAAAATCTTTCAAAACTTTTAACATTTCAACTCGTACAGTGTTTGCTTTTTTTCGGTTATTGTTTCGATCATGATAGGTACTTAAAGCAACTTTTCGTGAGGTTGCGTTGGAAACAATAATAAAATATTGACGATCATAGTATTTATGTAGTTATAAGTAAGTGTTGTAAGCAAATTTCAATGTGGCTATGCAAATCAAAATTGTAATGTGTAATAATATTTTTACTTAAAACAAAACCGACTTCAATTTATTATAATTTCCTTCATAAGTCATTAAGTCATTTATTGCCACAGTACGTCTCATTAAAAATCGAACGTAAAATGACAGTCTAAATTTTTAAAAAAATTGCGGATGTTCCTTTAAAAGTTGTTTTTTTGAAATTGGTTCCTAAATGTCTAATTTCTGAGATCATTAAAAATAGAAGCGAATTGAGAGCCTTCTCCTTTTTTTTGAAGTCGTTTAAAATGTCTGGATACTGCTTTTACTTGCTGTGTCGTTTGAAGTCGTTTAAAATGTCTGAATACTGCTTTTACTTGCTGTGTAAAACCAGTAACTTTGGTTTATCTCGTCTTTGCGTTAATTACTTTTCATGGAAATTTTAAAGAAAATGTCGTGTCACATTTATGGCAATGTAAATTTTTCGCTTCGATTTCGTTCCAACCCAGTTCTAGCCCATCTGTTTATGCTATTCGTAAGAAATTGTCTTCTAAAACACCAAGTATTTTCAGTGCTTTTTTAAATTTGTTTGTAATTTTTAACTCTTGACAGTCTTTTCTTTATATTAGACGAAAGTTACGAACAATATTCCTATACTACGTTACTTAAGAAAGTGTCAGTAATAGATGAAGAAGAATGATTAGTGTTTATATATGAATGCAGAAGAACCAGTAAAGATGCAGGATGAAATTTTTATTTGAAAAAAAAATATATGCAAATATTCATCGATTACCCCCCAGGACCCCCCAGACAAGGAGTGTCTCATTTATTTCAATTTATATTACAAAGTCCACCATCGTTTAGTTAAACTATTTAGAAAATATTACGAAATTATTCAATAAGTTAGTATTTAGTAACACTTCATAGTTCATTGCGTATGTGAAGAGACACAATTATTCACAGGCGAAACGCCATCAACTCGGGGGTGAGCGACCGATGTCATACCGTAAAATTGCTTCTCAACCCGACTGTAACTTTAACAGGGGTATTAAACACTTTTTTCTTATAAAAGGTTAGTCTATGTAGATTGACTGTCTACATGGCGTGACATAAATGTTGCGATGTAATTGGTATCCAATAAAAAAAAAATCATGATCCGCAATCAAAGTATCCGTAGAATTAAAGACGGTATGATGAAATGGTATGAATAATTTGTCGATTCCACGGTTGTTTTCGCGACAGGGTCGACTCGGCTATGACACAGGCCACGTCGTGTCGTGTTGTGCCGTGTCTCGTTACTTAGATCCCACAGCCGATGTGGGATCGAACTGCGTAAAGCGAACGCAACTGTGACAAATCGATTGACCAGAATCGATTTTCCAACATAACGGTAGCGGAGCGATTTACATCTCGAATAGTTGCATTGCAATTTGTGAGCGTGATCGATGAAATTTTCTCTTGCGGGTAAACGTTTGTTCATCGAAGCTTTGACGACTGTCGTTTCATAAGCCACGGCGTCGCAACGGCACGAATGCAGCACTGTATTGTTGGCGTCCAGTTTGAATTGAGCCGCGTCTAGTTGTACCGTTGCTCCTGTGCTTGCGACATATTGTGAAGCTAGCGGGGCAGGGTGGGTCTAGTGCGATTGGCGATGTGACACATTGTCACCGATCGCACGATTTCACTGTCCGGTGAGACGTGACGGGTTACGCGTGGTCGCCGTTTTTATTTCTGCCAATGACGAGTGTCGAGGCGTGGTACGCGCCTTACAGTTTTACAAAGATAATACTGCAATCGTGCTAGTTCTTATCACGAGGTTAGAGAGTCTGAAACCATACCGACATCGGGTGAGATAAATTTGTCGGTCTGCAACCGGTGTAGAGTGGGTGTGATATGTTTTTTTCTTACGCTACACACGCCCACCGGTTATTTGCAGGGAAATCGTCAATAGAGACGTAATAGATATTTATTGCATTACTCGATTTCTGTATAAGGTTTTGATTAGTCAAGTCTGCATGCTACGTTGATCTCAACAATTTTTATTTTTTTATTTTTACGCCAAATGTTCGAACATGAAAATAAAAACTGTTAACAAAATTATTTCTATTTAATTTTGCAATTTACTCGTAACTCAAAGACACCAACTAAGCTAACAAATAATTGTAATTATAAAATTCGATACATTTTGTAACTCTTTAATTTATTTGCTAAAAAAAAAAAAATTGTTCTTGTGTAATGTATGTAGGTAAATAAATATGTGCATATTACAACATTTTGTAATTATCACACTTTTTAGCACTTTCGTTTAAAATTGAAATAAAACAAAACACTTATGTAACATTAAATTCAATTTAAAAGTTATTTTACAAACCCATATGAGTTTAGTTTTATGTTTAAAATGCGTACATAGTAATAGCCCAATAAGTTCTTTAGAATATACGCACATATATTGAAAACCAGATTCGAACCAAAACAAAAGGCAAATAATGCTTGATTTTTGAAGAAATGAAGCATGCAAATGCTTTGATATAATATCAATATTTATAATTAAGAACATGTAGACTTTATTTAGATCTTAAATTTTTCGTCCCTCTAGCCCTAGTCATATATCCTTCCATTTCATCTCAGCTTATGATCGTCCACTGCTGGACATAGGCCTCCCCCTTTGATCGCATCATTGGGGGGGAAATGTGCCATAATCGCTACGCTTGGCAGGCGGGTTGGCGATCGCAGTATGTTCCTAAGAAAAGGATACTGCTGCCCGGCCTCCGGTTTTCTTTGCGTCCAGACACATTGCATGTTCGGAATTTTTTTGTTCTTTAAAACATACCTCGATAAAACTTTAAGATTAATTTACGGCATTTTAAAAAATAGTTTTACGAATTCTAGTAGTTGTATAGTAACCAATAGAATTTTTAAGAAGCCTCACAAACAATGGACGTTTATTTTTTTCTTGATAGAGACAACTAAAATAAATTCTTCATTATTAGATATCGTGTATCATTCGCCGCATCAGTTCAACTGTAACGCAATTGTCCTTAAAATTTGTAAAGTAATCCCGTCGATATATCTTTGTGATAGAGTTTATCTTTTGTCCGACGTTCCGTTTGTGACGTGACTGGCACATCTGACGTGGCACGCGCCGCTCGCCCGCCAAATAAAAGGCCGATGAACCTTTATCTGTGAATTTAAAAATTGTGTATTTGAAGATGTCATCAAAATGTTTCGTATTTTTTGCCTGGTCGACAGGAAGGTATTGTTTTTTCGGATTTGTTTATATGTAGTCGGTAGCCTAAACGGATTGACAGATTTTGAAGACTGAGATGCTATTCGATACGTATTCTTTTCCGGAGTGTTCTTATGGTACAATTATCGGATTTATCAGGATTTTTAAATTAACTTTTGATTCGATAGATTAAAGTGTTTGGATTATTTAGATTTTTTGGTCTTTCGTAGTAACTGCGATGATGATGATGATTTGTCTGCCTTTGTGTAGAAAAAAAGAGGAGAGTAAAATTAAAAAGAGTTAAAGAAGGGAAGGAAAGGAATTTGTGGAATTTCATTTATTAGACCAAATGTAGAAATATGAGTATAAAAACATACTTCGAGCCAGTGTTTTGTAGTGTTGGGGTACTTGCCGTCGCTTTGGTCTATTCGGCGGCTTTTTTGCAATAAGTTTTAGTGTTGCAAGTGTTTTCTACCTGCGATCAATCTTCAACTGTAATTAGACGGATTTTTTTGGTGCATCACTTTTGACTTGATTATTGGTGACATCTGAGCAATACTGATATTATATCTTTTAATTCCAATCAAAGAATAAAATCGTGTGTAGCCATTCTGACATATTAAAAGAATCAAATCATTCGATTGCATCGAGCTCATTTCGTTTCCCAAGCTATTTTTACTTGCACGTAATGGCCGACTTATCGACATAGACACATCTCGATATTATCGATAACATTCACACGTAGCACACGCACAGCTGTCGTGTCGATAGTGATGGGCCGGCGGGCGCTTTGTTGTTATCGTATCGACTATCGATATCGAGTTTTCGACGGCGGTCCCGTCACTCAAAATTTTCGGTGTTTTTGTGCCTTCTCGGATATGTATCAATGTTGCGGTGAATAATTAAACGTGGTCAGTTTATTAAATGACATTTGTTGATTATAGTTGATTCACAAAACATATTATATGCGTACCGATTAAAAGTAACAATCAGATAAGAAAATATTACAAAACCACGAGTTTTGTAATATTTTGGATAATCCAAATAAGAACTGTGACATTTTTGCTATTATAATTATAAAATTATAATAGCAAGAATATATGCAAAAATATTATTAAAAAAATACTAACATAAATAAAAGACCGGATAAATTTATTGATCCTTAACCTTAGACAAGAGAATCATGTGAGATAAAACACATTTAGCGAAGTTATTACTTGTTAGAAAATAAAAATAAGGCTAAATGGATATTTTTTTAATTTATTCTTCTTCATTAATTGACTGCAACAGATGGTAACAATTATATTGATAGTATTAAGTTGTGTAAAGGCGACTATCGCGGCGATCGCACACGGGCATCGACATGTTACCGATGGTGTTCTCTTAACACTATCCTCTGTACCGCTTAATAGGAAAGCGAGGCGGACATTATACAAACTTAGTAATTGACATTATATGCAAGTGCTTTAAATAACTATGCTCTAAATAAATAACCGCCTGACGTCAACCATCATCGGGAATAATTATATAACAGGTTTATCAATGTTTAAAAATTTTAAATGTATTCTACAGTCATGGCATGTTTTGAAACGTATGTGTTTATTGAGTATAAAATTATTTTAAATTAATTTATAACGTAGTGTATACTACTGGCCTACCACAAACCTTAGTTCACCTGAAGTTAACCATAAATATGCGTATTGCCTAGAAATGACGTAACTTATAGCAGATGTTTTCCATCTCTGTTGCACCTTACACTGTCTGACACCTGAGACAGATGTATGCGTTGTCTCGTTCACTTTATGTCAATTGCATATAATTTCATTGCTAACTTCATGCGTAACGACATATATAATTGATCATTATTTGTGTTTTACTATATCCAATAAACCCTATAACCAATCCATAGGCTCGTTTAGCTTTTTTGACGTCCTGTAATATCTTGACCTATTCTGATGGAAGTTAGTTGAGGTCAAAAGTATTGATGATCTTGCACAGCTTACTCTCACTCTAGTTTGTATGGAGTGAATAAGTGAAAAAAGGTCGTAGTGGTAGGCTTACCTCGTACAGTTGTTTCCTTCATCACCCAATTGACGTCCGCTTTTGAACATAGGCTATATCTTTTTTTCAATTTCAGCGAAGGCATCTCGATGTAGTAATTTTTGACCACGATAAAATAAAAATAATATATAAGAGACGAGAGAGATGTGTCAGGATCGCGCCAAATGAAAAACCGTAGTTTCTACCTACCCTCTGGGTTAGAGGCGTGAAAGTATGTGTGTATTAAAGATTAAATGATTTGCATTACGATTCAAAAAATTCTCCGACCGTACTATTCATATTAGACAGATTATTTCATAGAATGTATGAATTTTGCTAAAAATATTGTTATGAGGAAAGTAAGAAAAAAAATAATAAGATACAATCGGGCTTGGCTGCTGGCCACTCGGTTCGATGACCTTGAAAACATTAAAAAGTTACGGACAATGAGAAAAGTAGGTAAAATTTGAAAACGGAATGTCAATAGCCGGCGGCCGGCCGAACCTGCCCCACGCGCCCTTGACTTGCGGAGATAAAAGGGGGGAGATGTCCGGCAGGGGAGGGGCGCTGCCCTCTGCCCCTAACAGACTTTATTGCTACTTTTATCGGTCCATGAAGTTGTAAGCTCTGAAACCGACTTTTAATATTAATATTACTGTGTTGAAACATTAAATGTATATCAAATATAATAAACATATCACATAGTAAATTTATGTAACAACATATGTTCGAAATAAGTAACGTTATGTAGATGTTGCAAGGCAAGCAATGTTTTAGATTTGAACTTGTTGAGTAAATGTTAAAAAAAATAAACGCTTACAATATATACGAACATAAATAAGTGTTAATCAATAATATGTTTTCGTACGGATATAAATAAAGCCAAAGTCTTCATAGGGATAAAAAAACTTTTAAGAAATTCTTAACAATTTCATAATAAATTTTACATATATATATGCGCCAAAAGAAATACAAACTTACACTTAAAGTAAAGTACAGCCAGTAAGTGGACCACATATTTTTTTGTAAATTCGTAAATCAATTTAATATTTGAACATCAACTAAGTTCTAATTTGAGGAAACGTAGTATAAAAATGGCGGAATCGAGAGGGAACAGCTGATCATAAAACTGTCTCCCCTCGGCTGCGCCCCTGACCCCACTAGTGAAATTAAAAAGAACTCTCTAGGTCACTGGCACTTTGCACTTTTAAAATGGCAACAGTTTGATAATAGATTTAGTACAGCACAAATAAAATCTCTGTTTTACAACAAAGTTTTTATTACCAACATAAGACGATGGCGATAAACAATATTTGGAACTTTGTTACGATTTTTACGAAATCGAGTTTTTTAAAGGATTTATGGAAAATATAGTTGTTTTGGTCATCCTTGACTTGACACTATATAAACCGCTCTTAACTTATTTTTCAAGAGGAACCAAAAACGAACGAAAAAGACAATAGACGAATAACACACACGCCCGTAACTTATACGGGTAGGCAGATAACACGGAGTTCCATTTGGCGTGATCCTCGCACTCGTCTCACGTCTCTTCTACATACATATATCTATCATACATCTACTCTTACACACTCCTCGGTTACGGGTCTCCCTTATATCGCCATCCTTTAGAATGTAACTAATATAATCGATAAAAGTTTTTCTGCCGCGTCTCCTGTAAACACTGCTACTAACTTATGCAACATAAATCTGTCTTGTCACTCTCTCTTCTTCTTCCCTTCAATACGTAGGAACAGAATCATACCTTTCACAATTCTGTTACTTATTATTTAGATATAGCAACTACTTAAAACGAGGCCAATATTCCGCACAGTCTACTCGCATTGTTCGCAGTATATCTCGCGGGACGTGAGGGGAACTCAGCTAATATTAAGCCTCAATTGCTTAACAAGCTCGTCTGTGCTTCTTATTACGATATTCTAGACAAGGAATAAAAAATTGCTAGTAGCAATTTTTAACAGATAACAGTATCTATAATCGTAATCTACTAGGTTGAATATTTATATGATTTGATACTTAAATTTTATTTAATCTATATTGTCCAAAAATGTTTTTCTTTTAAGTGCCTTTATGTATGACATATAGATAATGGTTACATTATAATTAAAAGGGAATAATCATTGTTGTTGGCTTAAAACAATTTTAATAATTTGATTCTCTTAATAAATAATATGGTTGTTATGAAATAAGTGGAGGCAATAGTTTAATTGATTGTTATCCCCAGATCTGCAAGAAAAACAAGTGACAAATGTTCTCACACTGCACTAACTAGGGTTATTGTTGGGGCCACGAAACAAGATTATTTTATTATAGATTATTCCGAAGATAGATGATTGTAGTACGAATTCCATGAATAGTGTGAAATATAATATATATATGTAATGTATCTACGTTCAAAAATATTAAATCTTATGTTTAAGGATATTGTTTATGTAAAGCAAAATCAATGGCTGTATATTTGTCATCTATGCGCTCCTAAACTATTGATCAGATTAGTTAATTAAAAACATATCTAAAACTTTCGTTTTGAATGAAATTTTTTGCACTATACTTTGACAGTATCTTGGCTCAGTGTTTTTTTGAATTTACGTTGCCCTTCAACGCATACCCGGTCAGATAGTATGAAACAAAAAAAGAAAAGCACAAATTAAGCATTATGAGAATAAATTATAACTACTAAAAGTCATAACTAATTTATGTATAGGTCCTCTAGTTATATAGCTTACGAAATATCTCATTTCGTGGCCCGCTAATATACAATCGGGGCCAATGTCCACCGCGTTCCATTGATTCGGCTTTCTTTAAGAAATCACGTCGCAGGCCGGAAGGCGATTCGTCCCGCGCCACTCCGACCAGAACGTTCTAGCTTTAAATACACTGACCATTCTTCACACCTTGCCTATAAAACATACAAAAACACACTTTAAAACCAACCAACACCGTTTGATTTCCATTGTCAAGTGACCAAGATCCTATATGGAATTGAAAAGATATAGATCTTAAGCCGTGTTGATAAGGTTTATGTTGTGTCATGGGTTAAAGTGATAATTGAAGCAGTATGGTGTGTCTTGAAGCATTTCCAATACCAGATTGTTTTTTCACGCCCGACTACCGAGAGGGGGTGAGTGAAGCGCATAGTCATTGATGACACTCCTCAATAATTCGATGTAGCAATAAAGTAAAAAAATTGAAAATTGTTAATATCGCCAGTATTAAATCTACGAGATTGATTGTTTAATTTACCGTGTAGATAATTTTCATCGCGATCATAACACTAGATTTCAACATTCTTTTGTAATATTAATGTATTCGCAATCATACTTTTTTAATTCAATTTCTTTTTTCTTTAATTCTTTAAAAGTATATGTGTGCCATATACTTTTAAAGAATTTGGAAAATACTTAAGTAAGTGATATCCTGTTATCCATAATGTTATTGGCATATTTTATAATACCAAATTAAAAAAAAAGAAACACAGACATCTGCAAATTGAATAATTTAATGAGACCCCTGTAATCACTCTAAATTAAAAAGAAAAAAAAAATAGAATTTAAAGTACATAATTTATTCACTATATGCGTTAAAAGATTATTACATATATTACATTTCCAGAAATAAGGTAATTAAATACGAAATATCAATATTAATATAATGCAGTACATAGTAATAATCGTAGCACATGCCAGCGCGTTGAAATCATTATCACACATATGTGCAAGACTACACACGTCTACGCACGTAACCAGTTATTGGAGATCTGCTACGCTCCACCGAGAAATAATTAAATTAAGTCTTTCTTGTATTGATTGACTTAAGTTAGCTGTAATAAATGTTACTAATATTCTTATTCTTTTATTTTAATTTCATAACTTGCTTCAAAACTATTTCTTAAATTATTTAATTGTATGTATTTATGTCAAAGATGACAGCTGATTAGTCTGTCGCTTACATCAAGCACATTCGTCGTCTCTTCAGCACATCTCAATTCGCATTAGCGAAGGTCCATTAAAATCAGCCTGTGGATTTAACGCTATCCATAATATATGTGAAAAATTTGTAACAACTATTAGACCGTAAAAATACCCATCAATTATGCATCACGGGGAACCTTCATCAAATGAGGAGTTGCAAATAACAAGGGAGACCGACTACTGATTATTATGATGCCTTAATTCACCCGTATCTGTTAATAAGCAAAAAAACAACAGTAGCACACCCGCGATCGTTTAAAAATATTCATATCAAAGGCGGAAAGAAAACAAAAGAAAAACGTTTACGTCCCCTCGGACGCCCCGTCGGGTTCATTACACATCAGCGGCGAATACCAATCAAGCCTTCATTAGTCGCCACCGGAACGATCAATATTCATATCCCATGCGAAATCTTCCCATGCGAATGCAGCACAGGAAAATAATAATAGAAAAAAAAAAAAAACATGATAGATGATGCCTCCACTACGCCCGCAATGCAAAACGAAATTAAAAAGAACAAGTCATATCACTTAGCGCACACAGAAGCGACAAGGTTTTTATTAAAAATTTCTACATATCTCGCGCGTCTTCACTGCTTTATCTTAACCCCCCCACAACCCCCCCCCCCAAAACGAGACGGCTGTAAAAAACGCCGCCGAACGAAAGGGACGACCACGAGTGGAATACGAAAATTATAATTGCCAACTGTACGTAAATTAACACCGTGGATTTGGCGGTTTTGTCCCATTCCAACGTACATCGATTTGGTTCGAGAAAACGAGACAGCGCGTGTTTGTGTGCGACGGGAAAGAAGAATGATTTACATACATGGTTCGCTCACAAACACAATAATGGACAGAGGCGCGGAAAATCGAAGGAAGTCGGGACGCGATCGGTTTCCCGATTTGTTTTATGCGCTGGATGCATTAGCGGCTCCCGCTGGCCTCCGAGCGCTCGCATCCACCACTCGTCGAATGATTTACCTTCAACACTTATTTTTAGTTTTCGAATTGAATTTTCTTTGTTACGATTATGAAAGCAAATTAAAAACCGAAGGCGCTTAAATGAAGTTTTTTTCAATTTTCTTATTGTCATGAAATAATTTCTGAATCTCTAATATTAATTCGTCATCCTTGACTCTTACTTGCATATTTTGCCCTTTCGTTATGTTTACGTAGATCACAAACATAAAAATTTGTATGTATACTTGAACATAAAGATCATGGCAACGTAAGGGAGATAAAACAACACATAAAAAATGTTTAATTTCCAACGGTAACTGTCTTAGATTTTACCTGACAACAAACATTTTTGGGACATTCAATCAAAGGTTATTCTACTCTAAGCTAATTTTTTTAATCTAAACTTGCTTTTATTTTTCACAGTTAGTGTAAAATTATGTAAACGTAAACTAAGCTCCTATTCCAGACAAGAATACGAATCGTATAATATCTTAGTCTCTAAAATAACTATCTAAGGTCACAACAGAATGGACATAAATATCCGCCTGTCGGCAAAAATTAAGATGTCATATAAGAATAAGGTTTGGCGGCTTGTAAATACCGAACGCATTCCAATCTGAACACCCCGAGGTCTCGATATCAATTGAGTATTGGCATTTATATTGGGCTTAACTTTTATTCGTTCTAGCTGTCATTGTGTTATTTACTTATTTGTTTTCATTTTTTATTTAAAAAACTTAATTGCACACAATTACAAGTGGCGGCCTTAATGCCATGCATAACAAGACAGGACTCCCGTCTTCAGTATTCATTGTTAGAAATTATTTGTTCAGGGAAAGGCGATGATTCGAAAGCAAGCGTTTAAATACAAAAATAGACGAAGTCTTCCTAATTGTATCAGGAAGCTCGTTCCAGAGCCTTATAGCAGTAGCTGCAAAGAATCAGAAAGGAATTCATTACGTCGTGGAAACACGACTAAACTTAGGTTTTGAGAGGATCGAAGCGTATAATCGTTATTAACCTTATACGTCAAACAGCTAATTTTTACTGATTGGGTTAAATTGGAACAGGTTTATTCTGAAAATTTCGAACCAATTCGAATAAGTTTCACCTTTACCGACCAATATTGAAATTTATTTGATCGATTTCATATATGAATTAATCTTGTAAATACATGAAATATTGGCAGTTGATTAGTATAGTGTCTTATGTTTCAATTTGTAGATTCCATGATCGCGTGCGTCAAGGATCTCATTCACTCATTCCACCACTTTGTAAGCCGATAACAAGTTTATCATTTGTACTAAGAATCCTTACCATAGGTTGGCATTGTGTTCAGTACTTTACAATTGACAACGTTGTTGTCATTTTTATTCTGTTTATATGTACTTTCCTTGAGATTCAAGTATCTCTTCTTATTCTGTGTTCAAAATAAAAACGAATGGAAATATAAAATACGACAAGCTTTTGTGCCATAACACATAAAGACAGGTATAATCAATTAACCTAAATTGTCACCGAAAAGCACCGAAAAACGTCCGCTCTCCTCATTACTGTTAATTTGCGAAATGTCAATCCGCCATTTCTTAAACAAGTCGAGAAACAAAAGGAAATTTTCGGGAGAGCATGAAGCCGAATGGAGCCAGTTCGTTCCTCCCGTCCAAAAATACATTATTACAATCATTAATACATAGGACATTGTATATACGGAGCGGCACGCACAAAACAATGGCGCGGCGACGGTTGACCTCGCGGCCGCGCCTCCCCATGTCTTGCCTCCCGCGCAGCGCCGCGTGCAATTAATATGCCGAGGCGGCCGCTTACACTGCAACCCATACTTCTTCGTACTTGCTCATTATAAAACAAAAAAAGCCTAATTACCAAAGAAATCAAGATATGGATTAAAACATAATTTTGAAAACAATAAAATAAGTTTCATTAAGTACTTTCTTATTTTACTGACATATATTTTGCAAACCTGGCAAATCATAGCTTATTTTTGTCTCTTAAATGATTAAGTCATATTTCTATTTACGGGTCTCAATACGTAGTGTCTCCGTGTATGAATTTGATGGCAGTGGGTTGTTAACACATGTAATGTATTAACAAATACGAGTGATTCCAGGTAATGGCTGAATTAAAAATTTAAGTGAATTAAAATTCATTTACTTCAGACTTTATCTAAATAGATAACATTGGTGAGTAAAATTATAATTGTATTAAATTAGTTTAAAAGTATGATATTTATGGTGAAATCAAAATTATTAGTTTTTAATATTACCAATGTACACAGGAGATTCAAGTATTGTAGCGTGTTGTCAATGGTATTACTTAATTACATTTTTAACGATCCTTAATTAGTTAATTTGGTGTGTACGCTTGGCCTATAAATCAATTATAGATCAGTGATCCCAGACTTTGGCAAATCATTTCATGGTTCATTTAATATTACGAGCTGACATTTCTCATTTTTTAATCAACAATTTACTTGATATCCTCAAAATTGACTCAAAATTGACCTTATTATGAAATGATAATTTTTGGTAGAAAATAGAAGAGGTTGGATTTCTGAAACCTCTGAATATTATGCTAATATAACATTCCGATGCATTTGTATTCAGGTCTGGTGTTTGCGTACATAAGATTTCGTAATTAAAAATCCTATGTTATTACAATCTTACTAGTTGTATTAGCTTGTGTGGAGATGAAACTATTTTTTACAAATTTATGAAATACTCTACCATGTTACATAAATTTGTAAAAAAATATTAGTTATCTAATTACAACGACCAAGTTGAACCGGTCGACCCATAACCCGTCCAAGTTTTCTTTTGCGAAAGAAGAGAGAGAATTTTTGATCAATAATTGTCACTGGGCGGCTCTCCGCACCCCGCGAGTAATGGGGGTTAGGTGGGGCCCGCGAGGTAGCCGGGCGGGGAAAGGGGGGTAATTACGAGTGCGTTTTGTTACCGAGATGATAGGCGCGAAAAATGGCTTGCGCGTGCCTTTACGTGTCTCCTCTAGTTTTGAATATTCAGAGTCGGCCTCTCGCCCTGATGAAATATTGAATAGACGGTGTAATTTATTCCCCGAGGAGAGTTTTCGAACGGTCCGCTCTCCGTTCGGATATTGAAATTAGGCACTGCTTTACCTAAGAAAAGCGTTTGTCTGACGCTCGAGCCGTGACACTTAATATGTCCGACGAAGAGGGACCGAGTTATTCTTTAATATCAGGTGCATTGAAATACTATCGATTGATCACATTATTCGTATTTCAAAAGACAATGAACTGAATATTAAGATAATGTCTAAATATATAAAATTATATAAGATATGTATCGATGGCTTCTGATTGGTGACATATTAATAAAGAGTAAGGTTAAGAATATCTGTAATGAACGAAAATGTTTTCGACGATGAATAAGGAAGATGAAATAGTAAATATATTTCGTTAACAAGAAGCGAGACAGTTATGCCAGGTGCTTCTTAAAAAGGTAACTGTAACTCTGCTTGGGATTTTTAGTTACGAGCGTAAGAATTATTAATTTATAACAGCTGATGATTAGCCTACCACTATGAACTGTTGCATCGTAATTTTATTGTAAATGACTTAGGATAAGCTTGCTTCGCGAGATCGATATACAATATCTAAATCTCGACGCCAATAAATCCCTTATGACCGTTATCGTATTATGACTACCGAATAAATACATTTGGCATTAAATAAATAAAAAAAGTTATAGCTTAAAAGTCATCTCCCTGCCCTTTTCCCACTTGCGTAGGGTCGACATAGTATGTACTACTTTTCCATATATCCTGTACTCTACTAATAGTCCATACTGCAACTGGTTTTGGCTATAGTTTTACGGCCGACCACCTGCCTGACGCCAACCCTTCTTGGGAATATATATACTTATATAAGGTATTTAATATGACATTATAAAATAGCACAAAACACACTGAATTTGAATTAAATTGATTGGATTGATTCTGCCAGAAGTTGGAGGTTCTGCTGCAGCCTGCGCTCGAAGTTCAAGTGCTAATGTTACATATTGATTTGTTTCAACAGCACAGAAGATGTAAGCAGTCCAACATTAGCCTCGGGTTCAATGGGTATTCCAATATGTACGTAGTTGCAGATCGGCTGCTGATCAAATGCATCACTAATTTTGTTTTTGGCACATAAAATCAAATAATAAAGATTTATAAAACGTAAATAAAATATTTTAAAAATATTTAAGACATATTGATGTCAAACGTCAAGTTGAAGTTTATAGCTTAAAAGTAACCGTAATTAAATACTCCTTTGCGTTATGTTTGTTCTGTCATCTTTGTATTTACTGTGTTCTCACGGAGTGGCAATACTTTCCCAGGCGTGGCAATCGGACGTAACGTTTCCGATCGTAACATAAACGCTCGAGCACAAAAAGAGCATTAATTGACGATTCATAAATTAAGCTGAAAGTGGGGTAAATAGGAAGAATGTCGGAGAGTGCGTATAGACAAGCTATTGCACTTAGTGAGCTCGCAAATATGCAAATTCACGCTTTATTCAGTCGGTAGCGAGCAGCGAGTGTGCGCCGTATGCGGAGATTCGAACAGGGAACCCGTCGAGAGGACGTTAATTTAGTTGTTTCATTTAACCTGTCTTAGTGTGTAATATATTAAGATTTACCTATTTAAATTATGTATTTATTTAACTAATTTACGTATTTGTTTTAAATTAGAAATAGTCTATGTTCAATTGAACATATGTTAAGTTTTCTTCTAATATTTGGTATGAAAAGACTTTTTCTTGGGTCTTGTATCACTTACCAAATAGGTGAGAGTAAATAAAACATTATTTATGTGTGAAATATGTTAATGAACAAAAATAAAAAAAAAATTGTCTACATAGGCTAAAAATCAATAATGTTCAAAATTATTGATTCAATATCGTACGATTTATGCTATAATTTTTTTATATTGTTCTTAATTAATCTCCACAGTTTCGTTGTTATTCGGAGACAGCGTCCTAAGGCGAGGGCGGTTAATGAATAAAAAAATTCCGTTTTTTCTCCGCAGCTCAGTGATTAGTAACCCTCATAATTATCATTATGTGTGCGTGTGTGTGTTTGTGTGAACACAAAAGGGGGATGTTTTTAAGTTTCATGTGACGTTTAATGTGGGGTGATTTTTTCATTGATCGAGGAGTTAGTCATATTTTTTAAGCTTTATCTAATGGATAACGAAAAAGTCACCATGTCTTTCGGGCTTTTCAAATTATCATAGATTGATAGAATCATAGATTTAAAATAGCTTAGAATATCTTCACGTGTTTTATATGTTATGGTGTTCTATTTACAGACAAAAATTTAGGTATAATTATGATGTATTACTCCAGTCATGTTATATTATTTACGAAATAGCCGAACCGATACCAGTACGCAAGGTTTGGGATCTTTGGATTTTAAGAAGGAAAAAATACTTTAATTAGAATGCTTATCATTTTAATTAAAGTATTGTCTAATGTATCTTCTACACAAAACGGGGTATTTTATGTACTTTTACTGTAGCTGTAGATGCCTTATATAAAGCGCAGAAGCCGCTCAGCAAACCTCTTTACAGTAGCTGAAGTCTAGGGCTGAATCAGGCGCCTTGGGTTTGGCTTGAATTTAATTTCGTTAATGGGCTAGGTCGCTACCGAATTGTGGGTTAATATGTTCTTGTGTAGCTACTTTTCACTTTGGGGTATGTCTCTCTTGAAGTCATTTTAAGAGAGGTTAAAGGGTACAAACATTTCTTTTACTATGCTTTGAATACTAAAGATAGAGATATCTAAAAAAAGACCTTAAAAGTGTTGCTTCACAATATTTTTATAAACAATCTGAATACGTGAATTCAATCATCGCTTTAACTCATAAGTTATTGGAAAATATATTAAAATCGTTGCAATAACATAGTGAAATGTTTTTAGATTTATAATAAGGTACACCACCACATACTAAATAACAATTGGTTTAAGTTTATGTCAAATATAATTGAATTCAATTTGACGTACGAAATAAAACAGGGCAAATAAAAACAGGCCAATTTCGCAGGGCCCGGTATAATATTCCCGCAAACGGAGTGTCAAGGTAAACCCCAGCCGAAATCGTCTAAGTATCATACATATAAGACGTCGTAACAGCACTGCCTGAAGAAATGGGGACTTTTTTACTTTCGCTCCCTAATCACGCGTCCAGTTTAGATTGAACTCCAAGGTTTCTAACAAACTGATCTGAGTAGTTATTAAAACGCGTAGCCAGAGGGAGGTCTGGTGTGTCTTGAGATATCAGTTCACATTCAAGTAGGGATGTAAGAGTGACTCAAGTTAAATTAAGAATGTGGAACTCGGTGTGTTTTTTTTCTTTTTTTTCCCGCTGACTTTGTTTGTCGACGGAGACTTTCTTGACATTGTGGACTTTGTGAACGCGTGTATTTTTTTTAATTTCCGAGGCATCCGTGTACACTCCCTCACGTTACACCTTTACGCGCTGCGATGCTGCGGATTATTTTTTTTACGGCGCATTAAGGGATCCGATGGAGAGAGGTGTGTTTTTTGGATTACGAACTCTTTGAAGTCCCTGATTAAGGCTCTACGGATACGTTTTGTTTGCTTTGGTTCCATACCCTTAGAGATTTCAATTTCAGGTTCGTAGTAATGAAATGTGTACACATTGTAATAGCTCATACCGGTAAAAGTTATATCTTACTATAATCCTTAGCAAATATATGTGTTTAACATGTAAAACGAAGCACATTATTACGAACATAAATAATTTAAATTAGTAATTTTCTTGGATAATATAAAGCGGGATATACAATCAATATGTAAACCATATATCGATATTTTAATCCTACTGCGCAATAAAACTGAAATTAGTTCTGAGAACTTGACAATATACATTTTCCACTGAAACCTCTAGAGTTAATCTATTATGCTAAACGCTCTTAGAAGCTAATCCAACTGAGTAACACAACAGAGCACTGAGATTAGAAGTCATTAAACCGGTCACGTTTGCTTCTAAGAAAACGTAAATTGTCGTTGACCAGAAAAAAAATACACCAAGGAATTAATTCAAAAAAGTACCGCTGAAACTGATTTCCAAGTATTAGCCACAGACAAGGAATAAAACACCTTATGGCAGTGACAATAAAGTTTAATAATGTGTGCTTTGTGAATGTTACGTTAAGCGATCATTGCAACAGAATGAGATGGAGCGTATCGGGCGTCAAGCGGTCACAATTCGCGGATCCAATAGAATTATGTGTGACCGAGTGTGACATCGTACGGCCAATATAAAGGAAAGGCCAATTGGAAATATCAATTTACAGAAATGCAAGGGCTTCACTGTTATACTGGTACTTTATGACTTATCTCCATGTCTTTTTTTACCTAAGGGACTTATACCAGACCTCTAACATTCTCTTGATCATTTCGTTATCATTTATAAGCATTTAATAGTCCACCGCTGACAAGATGGAACCGGATTCGGCCAGTCAGTCCAGCCAGCCAGTCAAATTTTATACTTTTCTTTGTCTATTGTCCTTCTCATTCGTACACAAATATTTGTGATGATATGTTTTAGTGTCTTTCAGTAACTATTATATGTAAGGTAACTAATGAAAAAAGTCAACCCAGACCAACATGGGGGGCTTGTCTTGGCTTGTGCACCCAATTCTGTAGTTATCTGGCGAGTCCATAAGTGCAATAATACATTACAACACGGAACAGAATTACAATAGCAATCATCTCGATATAATTTCGCATTCGCATATCAACACGTACCGCGCCGGAAGGCGGAATTAGTCGCGGCGAGGAGAATTGCGGAACAACAGTGTCTACGACTACGTATTCTAAAATAAATTACCGTTGCTTGTGTATGTTCCCGGTTGCTTAGTAAGTTAATAATTTTTTAAAGTTTGTACTCGCAAAGTCGGAAGCTATCAAATATGGCTATGACCCAAAAATCGTTACCTCATTAAGTGCCTTTTTCATATATGTATATAAGAATGAATACGTTTTCAAATGATAAATATGTAATCATTTTTGTCCGTATTTTAGCGATGTCAAAAAATCTAAATGTGACTTTAATACCATAGACCGCCGTCATGTGACGTAAACACATTTTAATAAAGGCTTAAACTGTAAGCGTTGACTGGTAATGGAAACAAAAGGCAAAAGCCGAGCTCAAAGTAGCACATGCACCGAATATAATATATCTATGTGTAAGAATAATTCTTATTTTTAAGGGTTTAATATGAAGCAGTGACAGAAAACCACACTAGATGCATGAAAAATTAATAAATTTAAAAAATTAAAATCCTCAAGACTGGCATTCAAGAACTGAACTATATGGATATTTTAAAAATTGTGTCTTTAAGTAAAAATAACTTAGTTACTCGTCAGCTAAAATGTGTGTTTAATGAACATTAAAATAAAACAGCAATATCAATTTTAATTAAGAAGTCATTCAAGTAACGTCATTTATGTTTCCATGTTTTTAAGTTGTTATATTTATATCACTACTCAATTGACAATTATTTGCAGAAACACGAATTAACTTTGCAATAGATAATAATTACTTACAATACATGTACAGGGCTGTGAACACAGTAAATAATTCACTTTTCTGTAACAAGAGATTTGTTATAAATTGTCATTTGATATAAGTTATAATTAATATATATTAAGTGACAATTCATAACAATACCACCGTTATCCATAGACATTTTTTTAAGGGAGGCAAACGAGCAGCGGGTCGCCTAACATTAAGTGAATCGACGCTAATCATGAAGTCTAGTTCCTAATATAAAATTTGTCTAAGTCTTGATACTTAATAGTTATGACTGGATGATTCGATAAATAATTAAATTCAATACGATTTCAATATTATAAAATAAAATGTATGCAGTTGGTCACTTTATCGACTATAACACATTACATATAACCCTATCTAGTAGAGGAATAGTCTAACCTCCAAGACAACAACCGATAACCTCAAATGTATGCTTAATGTTATATAGTTTTTGTAATGAAAGCCGCAAGTTACAATGAGCAGGCAGGTGCGTGGAGCGGAGCGTGAATCCTGCAATCAGAACGGAAGCAGCAGGAAATTTGCGGTCGGCTTGAGATATACACTCTGAATAGTTAAATATATTGATACACTAAACAATCACTATTACATACCATTAGCAGAGCGCCAAAAATGTATCTTCACTATTAGCAGTTGTATTATTAAGAAAGGACCCATTGAAAATACATTTATGATGATAAAAACAAGGCCATATATACGAGTAACATGTGTTATTTGAAAATGACATCACTTTAACTTCTGATTTGTTAATAATATATTAGATTATGTATGTATGTAGTCTATTAATTATTTTAATCAGTACTTTCCTCTGTTTGTTAAGTTGGCAACAACTTAAACTATTTTCTAAAGCTTCAAGCCATAAAAATAAACACGTAATTAATGGCATTTATGTTTTAATGAAGCGGTCGTTCAGCGCTTGCTTGGTGAACTAAGGCAACGCTATCTCGGCGGTCGATCTGTTATTTTAGAATGTGTGAACACGACTTGCTCTCTATCAATGCCCTATTAACTGCCTCTGAAAATAATGAAGTGATCGTACACACTACGATACTTTGTAAAATTTTCATTGTCTATTTATGTTTAGCAAAAAGTTTGTGGTATTAAATGTTTTTAAATTTCTTTTAAAACAAAAAACAAAATGCACCCTATAGACGTTTTAGTTTAGATATTGCAGAATGTTTACAATTCATAATAGACTGTTGATATGAAGTGTAAGTGTAGTTTAACTCTTTAATTTGCCATAAATTACGGCAAAAGTCGATTGGTTTTTCGATTAATTTTCTGGACCTTCTTTTCGCATTAAGTTTTTTTAATTGATCTAGTCCAGATAAGTACTGTGTGAAAGAAAATTTTATTTTCATATTTTATTTTTATTTCATCTTTATTTTACATTCTAACAGAATGTTATGTATATTTGTTTTGAGATATTCTATCTCATTCTGTTTTTCTCCGACTGACAGAGAGGGTATTGTTTCGCGCGGGAAATGTTTACATAATATATGTGACCTGAAGGATTTTTAGAGTGAGGTTGTCATTCATATTCATTGTTATTGGTTTTTTCAATTGCTTGTTGATTATGTTTGTCTTGCCACACATCCATGTACGGACATGGTAAACAGTGCGTGCTCGGGATTTGCTCGGAAGATGGTATCGTATGGCTGCGTTATTAATTACAGCCGAATACCGGCGCAGAAGGGTTCGGTGAGCATATTAACTAGTGTGATTTATTGCCTCAAAACCCACTATACGTGCTGATACGTACTTTCGTAATACGCGCACTGATTTTTACGATTCGCGACACGCGAGCCCTATTTTGTATTCGAAAAGAAATGAATTTATTTTTATTTTTGGTTGCTCTTAAATTATCGGTTGTTCTAATTTAAATGGGGTTGCTTGCATGCTATAAAATAGCACGTGTAACCGTTTGTTATAGTTCAATGTGAATATATTTAATAGTAGTAACGGTAATGGACCGGTGTTTTGTTGGAATTAAAAAGGATTATCGAATTGCGTGATGGAAGGAAAGTTTTTGTTTAAAAGATTATGTTGTGAGTGTTCAGATATAGGTACTACACTTAGGTAATGAAGGAGGAATGAAGAAGCAGTGGCTCTGTGTTTAATAGTACAACTCTTAACCCAGATGGGTTAGTATATACTCGTAGACCTCAATTGGGTTAACGTGAAAGCATAATGTTTTATTTTTATACTCGTCTCGTCGGGAACATTAAGAGTTAAATGAAAATCCTAAGTTTACTTGGGAAATTATAATTATTGAGATTATATTAGAAATGAGATGTTACTTTGTATGACAAGAATTATTGGAATAAATTCTTTACTGTATAATAATTAAAAATAATATTAAGAATAAAAATACGTAATAAATTACTACCATTTTGCTAATAAATAATAACTTCTAACTGTTTTAAAAATTAATAAATGTTTGTTTGTGGACTAGTTGAAGACATATTGATAGCATATGTCCTATGAGTGTTAAAAAATACATGAGAATGATTAGTTTTGCATTAAGTTGAACTGGTTAGCTAGTTTTGTGACAGGAAACATGTTCGGAAAATTTACGATAGTTTTTGGTTGATGTTTAAATTTTTGGGACTGTCTGTGGAGTTTTGTTGTAAAATTTCCGAACTAAAAGGTTACGATGCCAACTGATCGTTACGTGACGTGACGTCATCAGGTTCTGGGTCGTAACAACTTTGAAAATGCGTGGCGGATTATTTCCATATTTGTTTACGGGACAGGGTGCGACAGAAATGTTTGAAGTATAACGTACCTATTTCTACTGATATATATATAAGTTTTTTTGATATAAGTGTAAATTTTAATGTTAATGCTGTGTTTAAATTGCTTGTAGATTATTTAAAGTAACAATGCTAGCAGAAAATATTAAGATGTTTATGTTCATTCCATTATGTATGAAAGTACATACAATTAAACATGTGTTTCAATTTGTCTGATAAAGACTATAGATTAAGTTACGTATCCCGAAGAAGTTAAATAATGTCCCCTTTTTATGTTGTGTAAATTCAAGCTTCATTTTTATTTGTCTCTTTTACAA
>DWLR01000566.1:0-24220 GCA_018246295.1 Papilio alexanor hazarajatica | reverse complement strand
TATCCTATATCCTTCCCAGTACCTTAAAGAATATGTGTACAAAGTTTAATGATGATCGGTTAAGTAGGTTTTACGACCATTAAGATTATTAAGATATCCAATGATACTTTATTACTTATGAGGAGTAAAAAAGAACACATTACGAAAATCCTGATAACAGGTGCGAATATTATTATTTTTTTATTATTTTATGACATCTAACTACCTAACAACGCAACATTGTAAAAAGTTTAAAAGTTAATTTTTTGACCTGCTTTGTAATAAACACGCAATCCCGTACAGCCGAACGTCCAGCCTAAGTAGAACCATGATCAACCCATTTGACAATATAGATCGAAGGTCCACTAACATTGGCAATCTCAAAATGTCTCTATTAACTTTGTATTATCTTTAAGGGTAAACTAAAGTTTCATGCGAATCAACAAAATAGTCATTTAATAGCATTTTTTCTGAAGAAATGTTTAAAGTAACACTTTAAATTGATATAACTTTTTTATTTATGCACCGATTTATATGAAATAAAAACATAATCTAACGATTGGAGCTAAATATTACACATTTGTGAAAACCGCATCCAAATCGGTTAAGTCATTTTTAAATGATAAACAGACATACAGACAAAAATTTAAAAAGTTAAAAAATCGTTGTTTTGAGTTCTATAGCATTGGTAAATACCCCCTGTAATAGTTTTGCTAACTTATTTTCCATATACAGACACTGATCAGTTACGATTTTATTATATGTATATTAAATAAAAAACCGGAAAAATTCAAACAACTATGTACTTATTATATATGGTAGGCACAATTCCATTTCATCGGAATTTCAACTAGGAATTATTTTAAAAATCAATAAGCCTGACTGGCTATACCGCTATCTGGGGAAGAAAACGAACAGAATGACACCTCACTCCTCACAATCGGTCCAGCTACTTAGGCTCCAGGAGGTCACCATGGAACGAACAAGACTCATACTTGTCCGCGACATTACCCTCTTGTCAGTTGGGCACAATATGTTTCTAGACTATCCATTTCTGCCCAACATCGTTATGGATAATTTTAACCTTGTACAGTGATAATAAAAAGACCTTTTTAAAATCGGTTCAATAATTAGAACTTACCAATTTCCTACAAAAAAAATCTAGTCACCATAATATGTAGACAAAAAATAATTCCACGCCTTTTTACAATCCGGCCATCGTAGGTAGAGATAGAAATTTGTTATTATTTTTACACTAATCTTATAGAAGTTAAACATATTCGAAATTTACCGTGATTGTACACAAATAATTTGTTTTGTTATCACAATTATTTTGCCTATTATTTTGACCGTTCAGTCGAAATAATCGGCCAATAATAAATAGGCCAAGAATCGATCTACGAACTTGCAACTGTTGTAACGATTCCAACAATGATCTTAGATCATGCATTGCAAGCATGCATGAAAAATTGGAAAGATGTAAATAATATGTCAAATGTTCGACAACAATTGTACCTGTAAATCGCTTCTTGCGTAAATCTCCGTTTACAAAACACATAAATCCATATTTAATGCTACCCTTCAAACTATTTAGACAGGGCGTCCCTTGGCGTAACATGGCTTCTGCCGACCCCGGGACGCATACTAATGCGCGAAGGGTCCGGTCTACACGTAACATGTTGAACAATTCGATGGACGACAGATGTTAAATAAGTGTGTCTGTCTATTAATGATTTAGATTAATACGTTAAGTACCTAAAGCGATTCTTCTGCTTTTCCGAACATGCGGTGTCAGGTCTCACAAGTCAATTGAAATAAAAATGAGGATTTAATAGAAAGGGTACAACACTTCATCCATCAGAGGAAAAGCAGTCGAAATACATTTATTTCATGCCCGTAGACTGTGAGATTAACTGTTACTGCTCTACATCTATTAAATATTTGTATGCTAAACTAGCAACACACTTGGCTTCGCATGAGTAGACAGACAAATAAAAAGTACAACCTAGGTTAATTGTTGATTTTATTAGTGAATATATTTTTTTTAAAATTGGTTTCGCAGTTTTTCTGTTCATCCGGATTAAACAATCAAATATTTTCTCCTACCTTTTCCTTGTTAGTAAATAAGGATTATTGGATTATTAATTAATGGCTATTGCCACCAAAATATTACTATCTTGTCCAATATGGTCTTAAAGTTGTTAAATGTTTTAACAGTAAACATTTAATTTGTGTATCGTATTCACCGTTGACCATTTAGTTTTATAATTCGAGGTACATTTTCGTTATTTCACGTCTCGCAATTTCAAATTGCAAACAAAAACCCTGGGAACTTTTAAACAAAAGACACAATGTTAATTTATTTTTAAAAACACATTTTTCAACAATTAATTTTGTTTTTTTTTGTGGTTGATATAAAACGAAGACCAAAATAATTATTCCTTAATTAATTTATGGATAATTAATTAAATATTTAATGCAACTCTGTTCTTTGAATAGCATTAATTTTACTTAAATATATTACTAAAAAATTTAGGAATTCAACATTACATTAATTGTAGTATTATTTATCAAAATTACTAATCTTTCAAATAACCTTTTTAAGCACGAGTAAAGGCAAAGGTAATAAAATTTAGTGTTCTTAGATATTTAGTTTGGACTTTGAAAGGTTTTCGATATAAGGCGAACTAAGAAACATGATATTTTGGATTTGATGATTCACCATTCGTCTATTTGTAAACTCAGTTGAATAAACTTAAAATATTAAGTAAATTATTTACACAATGTGCAATACAAAATAGTCTCGCTTCTTTAACATACGACGATACGTTGTGTCATCTGCATACGCTGTTTTTTGTTCTCACGACGTGTCATTAAGTACACTCGTAATTGCTACTGGTTTCTTGACCTTGCTGACAGGTATCCGAGCTTGTCGCCACAAGGAAAACTAACTTGGTGGTATCTACTGATATGGTGATGAGAGTACTCGTCATTTGTACAATGTTCCATTTTTTATCCAATACTTTCTTGACAAAAACAATTTGATAAAAAAAACGAAATATTGCAAAATTATTAATCATTTGGCAACCTTTAAAAAAAATTAAAAAATTAAATGTTTATTTAAATACTGTGAGTACTATGTGTACTAAAAATATTTATTAAAACCTAAGTTTATTTTTACACACACTATTATCTGTGTAAAAGTAGGCTTTAAAAATATTTTTTTCATATAAAAGATTGGTTGATTGGATTGAAGGTTTGATCTTTAATTATCTGAACAAATCTTTGTTAATTACTAAGAAACTGATGGATCACCTAATATTAAATTAATTTTTTTGTGTTTATTTGCAATCTTTGATCCCCTTGGGATCTTAGATGGTTTTAATCAATACTTCAGCTAAGACGCCGCGTTATTCATCAAAGAATAAATGGACTATGCTAAATTACTGCGTACCATTCTGCCACCTGTCTACCTCTCCTGTCATCACTTGTCCACCATGACAGGATTTGTGTCTATTATACGTTTTGGCGTATGTAAATAAGGATTTCAGTGATTTGGTTTATTTTAAGTTAGCTGTTTGTCCTTGATTTCGTCTGTATGAATATTGAATACACACTTAAATAATTAAAAAAAAAAAACATGTTACTACTGAATAATGTATCTTTGTAATGGATAAAGTGATTTCAGAGTGTATTTAAACAAAAAAATGAAACTGATGTAATTTATTTCCGCTAATATTATAAAATTATTATTATTACTAGTAAATATAAACTCAAGTTAATTAGTAATAAATAAATAATTCAATATAAAGCTATGTTATTAATCTTACAAGTTCTCGTTTTGCTAACTTTATTGTACTTAGACATAACTTACTGTAATTAAGTATGTACTAAGTTACATAATGACGATGACAATGCAGTTCCATTACAGTCGTGTGTTAGCCTACTTCTAAATGAATAACGTGTTTTGACATCGAAGCTCCCTTTGTATTAAAGTGAATAATCTATAGCCCACAGCTGGGCAATAGTTTTAACGAGAAGGCAAACACTGCGAACCTCTAAGTTACGGTACGGTAAGTAATCATGTTACCTCAATATAAATGATTTAATAAAAGAAGATTCAAGTGAGCTCTCTAAAGTGTCCCTAAGGTTTTGACTTACAGTATTTGAAATCTATCTATATAAGTGGCCTTTCAATAAATACGACTATTTACCATAAACATTTTAATAACTAATTATATCTTCATAAACTTCCTGCCCTTTCATCGTAGGTACGTAGAGTCGGCACAGTATGTGACTGTATAACACTGTAATTGGTTTTGGGTTTTTTTAACACCAACCCTCCTCGAGAATCTACCTCCACTTCCCGTTCTTTCGTTATTACAAAATTATATCTTATAGGGAAATTAAAGTATACCATATTCTCGTTATATTTTGTGGTATGTACTTGCATTGTTGTCAAATGATAACCTATTGGTACCTTAAAATTTTCTTAGATGGCGCTATGCAGTATATGTAAAACTCACGATCATACAAAAACAACGCAGAACTAAACTCAGTGGTCAAACAAATTAAAAAAAAATCAACAATCTGTCTTGTCACGTGCTTGTTGTAAAGACAGAGGAGTATGAATCAGTCCGGGTGTCACACATATGTCATAATCAGTCATAATGACGGGCATTGAACCTTGGCCCGGCAGGTGGCGGCCCACGCGCTCCGACTGCATGCGATGATCCTTATGGGTGAAGGAATAAGACGCGCTTTGGATAGGCGAAAGTTTTAGGGATTGATTACATTAGGTTGTCGAAAAATCGCTCATAGAAGTACGAAAGAGGCAAATGGAATGGGTCTTTAAGACTAAAACTAAATACTATGAAATAATCCTTTAACACGATACAGGGTAGGTACTTACTATCAATAAAATATTGGCACTTTAGTAATTAGCATACGTATAATATAAACAATATACGTTTTTGTCGTGTTTATAAGAAAAAAAATCCGCTAATCGCCTCGCTCATGAACATAGTCATGGGCGATTCATTAAGGCGAAGATTGAATTAGGCGGCGGTCGTGGAGTTAAGTGGCGGTAATGTCGTCAAATAATTGTCGTGTCCGTTGCATTGCAATGCTTTGTTGCCGAGTGCTGCTTGCGGGAACTGGGCCGGATCCTGGTTGATACTAGTATTATTTGTAGAGCACATCCCTTCAATTATACCTAATGAAGTATTGAGAATGTTAGAGTATTCAGAGTCGGTAAGACTGAGCTCAAACATAACATATTCTGCCTGTGCTCACATACTTATGACAATCTTGAAGCAATTAAGTGGCACTGGAGTCAACAGAAGTACTACGACCTTTAGAAATACTAGAAGACTTAGAAGACTTTAGAAGACCTAGACTATAGAAAGCTGGTATGGAGGAAAAGTTATTTTCTTCGCTTTACTCCCCGTATGAGGCGACCCTAATTCCCTTCCAATATTTCACACAAAATCTCCCCTTCCAAAATACTCACGCTTTTCTTTATCTATACCCTTACATTCCTTAATAGATAAACAATGCTGTAATCATTGACGTAATTTTGTTTACAAATACAAGACTTTCTAAGGTAGCGAGAGGGGGTCGAGTGCCGGCGCGGTCAAGGCGAACCGCAGAGCAAACATCGCAGGAGGCTGTGTGTGCGCGAGCACGCAGTCAACCCACGCCACAGTATCTACAAACAGTAGTACCATTTGTATGAAGCATTAATCAGTAATTTTTTGTATATGGAAGATGGAAGCGACCTTATTTTCAGTGATTACAAACATAATTGAAAGGATTGCAAATGCCGAGTTAAGCTCATAAGAATACGAATAAGGGGTACATAGGAAGGGAAAAGGGAATGGAGAAATAAACTTGGCCTCGAAACTGATCCTTTTACGTGACGAAACGAAGTGTTTTAAACTCTTCTATTACACGCCTATCCATTGATCGATGTATATTCAAGTCGATCAATTATTACTGCAACACATTGCGTGATTGTATATTTATTAAGTTTTATGAATCGTCAAGAAGATAATTAAGATTGTAAAAGTTATTTTGAGTTGCTCTGCAATAGCTACTTTACATTTTGATGGTTACCATCTATTACAACTTCATCAGTAAAATGGACCGTTTGCAGTTAGCAGTGACGGCAAACTACATAACGCACCCTTGTGCGCCAAGTCCCATTTACGCAATTACTCTCTGTGTGTGCGTATATACTCACTATTGTATACACTTCATTGCTTTTCTTTATGAATTGCTTACTTTTTTTTACTGTATGCTGTATGTACACTGAAATATTTCACATCTGTCCGGCATCCCGCGACAGATATTTTTATCTTTTGCTTATGTAATTGTTCGTCTGAACTTACTGCCCTGTGCACGCAGGGCGTGTGCATGGCGTCATTCTCATAGTAGTTGCAAAGTGAAGGACGTCGCTTCTCGTCGCTCGTAAACTATGCAATCATCTCATCAAAAGGTTCTTATATTTGAAAATAAAGAGTAAAATAAATAAATAAAATAATATAGAGTTCACTTTGTGTCCAGTGCTAAAAGCTCATACCTACTACGCCAAAATATGGATATTTGAACAAATTTACTTTCCGGATTCTTAAATAAATGTTCTAAAAGCAGATAGTGATTGCTACCTACTGAAATGGGCAAAAGGAGGTGAACAGTAGTCTTTTTTACCAGAATAGGTTTGGCAATCTTTTAAAAAAAAATTATAAGAGTATATTAATTGTCCTAAACGTGATTCATTCTAAGGACTAATGATCTAGTTTCAATGTGAGGACAGTAAATCTACAGCGAGCCTAATATACTAAAGTTAATACCCAATAATATTTATGTCATTTGAAAACATACAATTCTTCGTAGATACTGAAAAAATATTTTTTTACTAAACAACATAGAGAGAGGAAAACAATGTAAAACGTCTAAAATAATAAAAATAAGAAATAAATTAAAAAAAAAACACAATTATAATACATAATATGTAAAATTACGTTTGTTAAGGTAGCGAAGTCATCCAAAGCCGTATATAAAATATGTGCAAATCTACGCTCAGAATGAGTAAAACATCTTTAGCTAAATTAACGCTCAAATTATCTTCTTGAAGCAGTTTCACAAATCAACAATTTACGTATATAGTATACGTAAATTGTAATACTTAATGATATTTGGAATGGTAAAAATATAATGTTTTTGTTTATTGTAAAAAAAGTAACTGCTAATGGACCTTTGTCTTCTTGCTTCAAACTTAGCTTGCATGCTATTAGCATTACGTTAGTCGTAAAACAAGTTTTAGTTACAAAACTGTAAAAAGTCTCTAGCAATCCGACGTCAGCGTCATCTATCGTCGAATTGTTAAACTAGATCACCCGGCACTCATATAATTTCAATCCAATCTGGGACTAACGCATGTATTTGTAACAACAAAATATCTAAAACTTACACCTACAAATATATATATTTCTGACATTGGACTTTGCACGGTATAAAATCGTTGTATCTTGTCGGGCAACTATGTTGTAGCGTAAACGTGGTCTAATCCATTGTTAATAGCCCTTAACGATTGATACAACGCGACAGATAGCCCGCCCACCCAACTCATTGCTTTTAGTTTTTTTTTGTTCTAAAATAAATCATAAAAATGTGTATACTGCAATATGGGTAGGGCAGAATCAGAAAAACAGCACGTTGCTGTTACATCAGATTAGGCATTACTGCGCCCGATAGTTTATGTTGAACCACAGACGTCACTATTAACAAGTGGATGTTTCAAGCAGATAGAACATGGTACATCATCAAAATGGTTGCTTAAAGTACGTGGTTATAGTACACAGTCTGTGTCCTTTTCCCGAAAAATGCAGTAAACACAATGATCAAGAGCGCGCACTGTGAGAATGTACGGATATACGTATTTGAGTCTTTGTGTGTGTTTCGATATATCACTGGTTACCCTGTGATTTTTGACCGATCTACGGGGTCGAGTTTAAGCAAGTTAGGCACATTAAACGCCTTCATCACACTTATAAATTTTTAACCGACTTCAAAAAAAGAAACAGGTTCTCAGTCAAAGTCGGTTGAGCAAAAACCTATAAAGTTGACGTAGTAAGCTTGCCCATTTACTTTATAGGTACTTCCTTTATGAATAAAAAAGTCTCAATCTTCATTTTAGGAATAACACTTTCCTTCGAAAATCTCAAATTGTATTAATTCGACACGTCAGTCAACCTTGGTCATTTTGTTCTCTCTGACCTTATTGATGTCTCGAGAAACAATCGTAAGCCGCGTTAGGAATACTGATCATACTATCAGCAATTTCGAATGACTCATACATAAACCAGCCTGTCAGTTCGTCAGTAAGTTAGTAGGATAAAGGTGCATTGAAAATAATTCGTAAAGGGAAATCCCGGCTTCGACAGTAATTTCTTCATAGAACGTAAATGCTTAACTTTTATTGACAAGCTATTCTTAGCAATCTGATAAATAAGCAAGAGCACCGAAAACCAAATCCTGATGATTTCTTTTTGTTTTAAGGTCGACAAGGAAAGTTCTTGACTCGCGATGGATTTGATATTAGCTGTTTGTGTCATCCAGATGACTCTATTATTTCTTTTTACGCAATACATCCATATTTTCTTAGGCCTACTCCTACCGACGTATCCTTCCACATTCGTATCTAGAACTCATTATGACATGTTAGCTATCTTCCCTCCTCATTACATGTCGACACCATGCTAACCTTTTGCTCCTTAATTTATCTATCACTGTGGCTACTTTCAGGATCTTATAACCACGCATCAATCTCAACATTTTGCCTTTCTCTCTCTCATCTCATTCCCATTTTTTTTCCTTCAATCGTTTCTGTAACAGCCCGACACTCCTATACACTCCATACATTGACAGGTCTTAAGCGGAGGAAAATGGTGACATGTCAATTCGTTTGAAATATTTTATCGATTTAAAAAATATGTAACGTTGTAAACGCCGGCGATCACTTAGCAGACGCTTTCCAAACGAGATGTTCTGAATTTGAATGAGCTATGAAACGGAAAGTTGCTCCGTTCAATTTAACGTTAATTAGATGGTATACATTTCTATTGCGTTTCTTCTTTTGTAATATAGCATAATATAAAAATTGCCGTTCGCTGTTCGAGAACAAGGGAGGAATAGTCTATAACAGTGAGCGACATTTAGTATGTGATTTGCAGAAAACTAAGTACAAACAATACGATGTTATGTTGGGGTTAAGTTTGAGTTTTGGTTTGCGTCAGTTAAATAACGGAAGCAAAAATATGAAAAACAAATATACATATATAGATCAATGTTTAGTACTAATTTTCACATAGACACGTGTTTTAGTTACAAGATATAATATGACTGCTATAATTTGTTTTATAACTTAGATTATTGCTTTACATATTGTTACTTGTTTGTACTTTTACAGTGATTATTAACTTTTTTGTAACTCACACGTTTCATTGTCATTTCTTTTGCAACGACTGCATTTTTTGTTATCACTGTCTCACATATGTTTAATACCCGGCTCCGTCAATCCAATAAAGTATGTAGTAATTAAATTTTATAAGCAATAATTGGCACGCATGGAACATTCGTCACGGATTTTATATATCCGTAGAGCATCCAACAACTAAACTATTACAGCAATATGTTTTACCAGCTGATAAGGCTGTATACAGCGTGGAAAACAGGTGTTTGACCTGGTTACTTCTCGTACAATGTACGCGCACCGCAAAGTGCTAATAAATATGAGGTAACCAACCCATCGCTGTTGTATTGTTAGGATATCCAAGAGAAAATCTTATGATTGTATGTTACTGAATATTTAAAAGTGTTTATATTTATTTTTAGCGCTTTTTTGGGCAGTTCTCATCTTAATTCATAACTTTACAACGAAAGCAATTGCGCCATTAATTACTAAATTAATGGCGCAGTTGCGGCCAGAAGGTAATGAAGACAAGAGGACGGCAATATATCATTAACTATTTTACAGCATTGCATAGTATCCAGTTTCCGGGACACGTTCAGGACGTAAATATTATTAAATCTTTGAATATCTGTAGGTAATAAAACTCATATTTGCATATTTTAGATAATATTTAACGGGAAAAAAGCTATCGAGTTTATACACGACTTTGTCGGTTTGATTGACATTTTGACCAGGTTATATAAGGTAAGTATCAAATATGTTATATTTAACATGTGTATTTAGAGGTATCCTTCTAAATACACAAAAGTGAAGCCGAATAAAATTCACCAATTGGTGACTTCGTAAAATCCCGCGGTTAAGCGGCATAAATTCAAAAATGTTTACCACGGTTCGAATGCAAAATCTCCGTGTTGTAACAGACTTCAGAAAAAAGGAGAAGGTTCTCAATTTGATTGCATGTTCTTTTTAGGTTTTTAGCGCAAAACTTCGTCATTTATAAACTGCTGGATGGATCTGGAGAAAGTAAAAAGGGGGTTTTCTAGCATCTTATTAATTATCATCATTCCTCAGACGAAACGCAGAAGTAAGAAATACGAGTATCTCTAAGTAACGCCGATATTCTCTAACGTCGTATTTATACTCACACCATAATGGCAGCCGATGCATAGAACAAGATTTTCCTATCGCAGTTTTGTCGTTGTTTTGGACTACGTAGAGTCCAAATAACATCTTAGGGTCAAATTAGGTCTTAAGGTAGATGATGGTGCAAGTTGTCCAATAAAATAATTGGTTAAAACTTACATTGGGAACGAAGATAATTGTGTTGTCTTAATCGATTGTTGGCAGTTAGACAACGAGGGCACTAAATATTCTCGCTAATCAATTATCTTGTTTATGACAACTGAATCAATTAGTCGAATTGAATTCCAATACGATGGTCATTATAAATTGCTGTTACAAAGTCTTATGTTTTATCTTTCAACTTACTCATAAATATCAAATGGCACATTTAAAATGTTGTTTTGACTTCGGTAGACAGAGGTAGCATTTCCTTAACACAGTATCTAAGATATTTTTATTCCAGATGAACCAATCTCGTGCAAAGGCTAGAGAAGATAAAAATCATCCAATGGTATTTGATGTGTTTGCAAATGTTATAATGAATATTTTGCCAGAGGTTTTTACAAATAAATACGTAATTATTAGAATGTCTCATAACAAACGAAAAACGATATTTTAAGCAAATATAACTAGTCCAGTTTATGTTATTCTGTTCGCTACAAAACCAGCTTTAAGTATCTAAAAAAAAAATTGTTGTGACTTAAAGTAGGTCAATTGACCATATTGAATAACCTCGTAGGAGATTCGTAGTACGATACTCTCGCGTCCACTTTTTGTGCAGCGACGAAATGATTCAAACGAGCTTGGCCAGTGATTGTCAAAGTTGTTTTTAAATTTAATAATAAAATAGTCTAGGCTGTATTCTAGGCTAGAATATTCATTGAACGTAATTCTACTATGCTAGACTGAACTATGTTGATTATTAGTATTAGTGATTGTATATAATATTAGATATTTAAAGTTTTACTTCTATACAACAAATCTCGGAATTAGCGTGATTAATTTGAATATGTAAAATGATGATCAACAATTTGTAGATGTGCTTCAAATAGACAAAAGTAAACCTGAAAGTGCAATTAGTACATAGGCATTAGTAATAAATTATGAATAGTGTTGTTATAATTCTGCAAATAAACTTTTTTAACCAAAAATGTTTCAAAAATATTCACTCGAAGTTTGAGTACAGCTTTAGAGTTGAATGAAAAATATAAAGATAAAAACATAGTCACGACATTTTGTGAATTGATGTAGGCACGTAAACGATTCGAGGATCTTAGAATCAATCGATTACATAGCGGAAGAGGTAAATAAAATTCAAATTAATAAAATTTACACTTAATAATTTTCTTGTTCATTTAAGAGAATAAAATAAATTTAAACATATATTAATTGATATAGCCTTCAATGTCTTCTTATTTCAACCTCTCGTAATTTGTTTAACATGTTATTTTATATGAAAGTCCAATGAATCTGAAAAGTCTTCGATTAGTCTAAATGGAATTTGGTGTCACGACGACAAAGAATTAATTTTACACACAGCCTCTTTTATCACGATTTAGTAAAAAACAACTCGGCGTTGCGTAACAATGTAGGAATGAGAGGTGACGTTTTGCTATAAACTATGATTCACAACTTACTATAAAATTGCCATGGGCTTGTACTAATGAGATTTCAAATTTATGCGTAGTAGAATGAAATCAGCAATAAGTAATAAATAAAGCATGTTATTATCTCAGAGATCACAATATGTTTGTAATTAATTTAATGTTTGGGCAGAAAGAATTTACTTAGTCTTTTTACAGTCTTTTAAGCAATTTTTCAACGTCCACACGCCATATTTTGTCTGTTTAGAAATAAAGTTTGAGGATATATTTCTATTAAATTAAATTTAATTTTGTTCCCTAAATTTGTTCTCTTTATAACCTAGACGTGATTATAAGGTAAAGTGGAAATACGTTTTTCTCAAAGTATAAAATCATCGTCTCTTTGCCCTTTATCCACTTGGGTAGGGTCGACGCAGTATGTACTGCTGTTCCATATATCCTGGATTCTAATGTATTCCATACTGTTACAGGTTTTGGCTATAGTTTTACGGTCGGCCAACTGCCTGAATCCAACCCTCCTCGGGAATAACATATTGACGAATAATAAAAGACGGCAAAATATACTTATCGTTTCAGATTATTCAGTCATCTGCGTACGTATGTAAAGATAATTTTTAATAATAAAGGTCGAAATGTAATTTTATATAAGTAACTGGTCTCAATAAACATACATAATAGAGAAAATGACTTTCAAAAGAATCTGAAGTATAATCTATATAAAAATTTAATACAAATGTTTAAGCTTCTATGAAAAGCGTTTAGAATAAATTCAAAAAGAAAAAATTGTTTGACACGCAATAAGGACAGAAAAGACAGATATTCATTATTTATATTTGAGGTTCATTTTTAATTTCTTTACATTATGGTAAAACGAATGTGGTGATGAAATCAAGGATATTTTAAAATATTTTATATATGAATCATATATGTATTTTTTCTGTATATTTTTTCAATATATCCTCAAATGTGTCACAAATATGCCACGGAGTATGGCGCAACATGGCGAGTTTTACCTTGTCACTTGTTGACTGAACAAGACACTGTGCTTCTCACCTTGACAATTTAGACGGTACTTTTTTAAGCACAGTACATTTGCTTACAAAGCCCTTCAAGGAATATATATGTATATATACTTTAACCCAAACATGGTACATAGCTATAGCTATTGTGACATAAAAATGATTAGTATTTTTTTTTTCGTAGCTCTATCTGTAATTTAATTGTTAAAAAAACATTTAACATTTGCCACTGAGTCAAGTCATCTGTTTGCCAAGTTTGCCTTCATGATGAAGAGAAGTCAATCGCCTAATTGCGAGTCCTGCGACTCTGTTCAAGATGTGCAACCCCTGCTGGCGGAGTGTGCTTAACGAGGAGGAGAGATAAGAGGTCTTTAAAAGATGTAACTTGTCCAGGCACAATGTTGGGGAACTTCTATCTGCCTTGGCCCAACCTTTGTCAGATCTAGTATATGGAATTCGCAACATGGTCCTGTAGGTGTGTAGCGTATAATGATTTAGAAATATTAAATGGTAGTTGTTTTCTTTTTTACATTTTTAAAAACAAAAGTGCTAAAAAAATTCAATTCTTACCGGTTCCGGTTCTTGAGATTAACGAATACGAACAAACAAACTTTTTCATTTTATCATATTAGAGAGACTTAATCGTAGGTAGTGACTAAAATTAGAAATCACTGTAAGTATCCTTTTCAATGTGTAAACATGATTTTGTTCTTCCTATTCCATAAGTCCTTTAAAACTTGACGTCTCGATGCAATTTAATTATTTTAGAAGTGACCTCTCTAAACAATCACTTAACCAGATGTCTGAGTCATACGGGTAACGAACGAATTATAATTTGCGTATATTATTAACAATTAGTTAAATAGTTAGCGGTGTTTGTTGGTCACGGCTTTATATAATTACAACCAATTGTACAGTTAACTAAATACCACTAAAACGCCTCTGTAGGGTTGGCAAAGATGTCATTATTATTTTATTTTTTTACTTTTTCTCATTTAAATAGCATAATTTCTTGTCTGCTTAGGATGTTGATAAGACCCTCATCCTTCAACATGACAAAGCATCGTTATCGAAAAAAACTTTTCTATAACTTTTACCCATTTGGAATACAGAATCCTAGCATACTTGTCAAGAAATTGTCAAAGTAAGATCTACGAAATATATTAAAGAATCAAAATAATATTGCATGTACAGTTCTTTCAGTATGAAATATCTAATGCCTTAAGATACCTACTTTAAACAAAAGATGTTTATCGAAAGGATATGTTGCGAAAAGTTATCTTCCAATTTCTATACTTTAATATTGTTTTATTTAAATCTAATCTCTCTGGGGTAGGCAGAGATCGCCTGTTTTTCATTTAACTTATTTGAATACAGAGAAAAAGAAGAAAAAATATGTTTATAAAAAGTTTATTATTTATCTTTACAAACGAAGTGACTTAAGACTAGGCACGACTTTTACATAATATCTCTTTCATTTATATAAAAATATGTCTTAAATATGAAATTAATCAGAGTTGTGATACGCGCGCTTATGGTAATAAAATAAAATATATTTTTTGCATGCAAAATATATATAAAGTCTGTACATCTGTAGGTACATTCTCTTTGGCATGCGGATTTAACATTAGCAGCACACGGAAACACTAAACGATTCTTTCGACTTTTATAACTATACTGCAATCTTTCAGTTTCCCTCAGTCATAGACACGGTTAACATACGGACGGAAAGTTCCTCGACTAAGCATACTCATAACATTACATAGACGGACCGACATACAGAGGCGACGTTAAATAACTATATAAATATGCAATGGTTGCGACACAACACGAGAACTACGAACACCTGTCAATAGCACGGCGCTTGAATACACAATATAGATGACGAAATGTTTAAGGCGGGGGCCACACTATATTGCGTAAAAATTAACATACATCGATGGTCGATTTGTACATAAAAAACAAACATTCATATGGAACCTTAGGGTCGTCGTAATAAGGCTGATAAATTGAACGATCGAAGGTCCAAATTTTCACATAAGCGACCTTCGTAAGTGGGACACGATCGAAAATCTCAAGTCGCTATCCATGGATGCTTTAGCACTTCACTATGCGATTGCGCAAGGCGCGCGCGCAATGAATACATCACATTAACATAGTGGGGGGGCGAGGTCAGTTGACAGATTACGAGATGCAATTGAGTACCATTGTGACTCAAGACAGGTAATGAATCATGGAATCAGACGAGGAAATTACTGATTAAGCCCAATCTACGACTATCTTATATATTCGACCCAAGGCGTGGCCCCAACAGATGTAGTACTGAACAGTTAGACAAATTTAGTCAAGATTTAATCAAGAACTTAAATATAAACATACGAGTATATGAACACGTACTTAATTGCCTATTGAATAAGTAGATAATGAATACGCAACTTAATTGACATCTCGGTAATGGCTAAATCACTTAAATGTTAGATAGGGCGGCATAAGGTATGGATACGGAAAAACCAGGACAAAGATTCCTAAAATTTCCTTCACCGAAAGGAAATGAAGTTTATCCCGGTTAAAGCGAAGCGCCGTGAAAGGTTTAAGTGAAAACTTTCGGTTTCGATGAAAAGTTACTCCAGGCATGTCGATGTCGCGTCGTATTCGAGCTACTAAACTAAGAAGGTTTAAATCGGCGGTACAATTAATACTGACTCACGTTTGCGCTAACATTCCGTTTCGCCCTCTTTCCTTTCCGTTATGTAGTGCTCGACTTCCCTTAAGGAGTTGAACAGCTTCCAGGCGAGAACTACTCCCGCGATCTCCAGAAGGGATATGATAAGAGAGGCGCCTGCGACAGAAGAACTTATGATTTTGGTATACACTGAAGCCACTTTAGCACAACCTAATCTTTCGTTAGCTTCTTTATCGGTGAAATCGCACGTGGCCCTGTAGTAGCTGTCCTGGCAGCAAGTTAGAGGCAGATCGTTTCTCCAGCTCCTGTAGTCCCTAGCGTCGTTGGCGCCGCAGCATCTCAGCTTCCTCTCGATCCTTCCGAAAGCTTTGAACACGTCCGGATTGGATTGCGAATTGTAGTACCCGTCGTACACCGTATCCTTGATGAACCTATCTGTATCCTCACCGTCGACGAACACGAATATGAGAGTTGCCGCTATCACTTGACCGATAACGATCAGGATCAAAAATATAGCGTAAATCCCCAGCAGACCTCGACTCTCCTTGTTGGCGCCGCACCATCCGCAAAGCGCCACCATCATCACGAATAGGCCCAGTAATATGAAGAGCCATGGCGCCACCTGCGGCCAGTACACTCTGTAGTCCAATAGATAATGGTTAGTGTTCCTCAGGGTAACGAACTCAGTTAACTGGACGAAGAACCAGATCCCAGTAGCAGCAGTGACCAGGCCGAAGATCGCGTACAACACGTTCAAGATGTACAGCACGCCCTTGATCAGTTCTTCCTTAGCCATCTTGTATCGACCGTCGCCTGCGATAGCAGCCTTCGTAATGAAAAGCGCGCCGCTGACGCAACTAGTTTTATAAAGTGTGCGCGGGCGCCGGACTCGAAACGCACGCTCACGCGAGTTTGAGCTTTATCGATGACACACTTTCCGAGTTAACGCGCACACGTTTAGCAGACACAGAGGCGATAACCGCGTACTCTCGACCCCAAGCTTAACTATGAGATTTTTGCACTTACACTATGCCCTTACAATTAATTAATTAACCACTAAATAACTATCAGAGTCTTTTCAACGTACACATTACGTGCTATATTATTTTACACATTATTGCATTAATTAATTTTACTATTATCTATAATTACAGTCATTTAAGCTCATTAAATGCTATTACAACATTTTTGCATAACTATAAATTACAATGGTAATCGGATAGGTTTATAAATTGTGTTAATTTTCAGATAGAATCGGTTTGTCATCGATTATACAATAACCGTGAGAAGTTAGTCGCTTTCTCCTAATCGAGAAGGGAAAACATTTCATCGGCGGGAATGTATTTTACAAATCTTAATTATATTAAATCATGAAAGATCATCGCTTCCAAAATTATACAAGTATTCTTTTTAAAAAACATCTTCTGCAAGAAGGTCACGTTCTTAAAGTAAGTTGCGCTAAAGTGGGTCAATAAATACTTACAAATATTGCAAAATTTGGTCACTAATCTAACACGCCATTGTCGGCCTTATGTCAATATATGTAACCGTCGATAAAGACTAAATTCACATGTTGTACATATGCTGGATCAATGTAATAGAACCTGTCGTATACAAAAGGTAAGATGACGTAATGATGACGGCCGACCAATCAGAATTATTGGCGTTTGATCACTCGCAAGTTACACATCGATTATGATCTTCACAGATTAGTTAGAGTCTCTACAGTAAAACCTTTTTGCTCTCCGATTCGTACTGCACGACCATCGGCTTGGGTTTCTTCGCCAGCGCCTTCGAAAGACCTACGGCAATGGCGATAGCTATCAGGCCGATGAATGCCATGAAGATTGCGGCTGCTGACATAACCTTGATAGCAATCCTCGCGTACTGCGCTGCCACGGTCGAGCAACCATACCTTTCATTAGCCAGTTTATTGGTGAACTCGCACTCGATGGTGTAGGGGTCCAAAAACCCATGGTAGTAGACGTCGCAGCAGGACATCGGGAACTCAGACTTCCAATTCTTATAATCCCTGGGACTGTCCGCACCACAGCAGTGAAGCTTCCTCTCGATGCTTCCAAAAGAAGCAGCTACCTCGTTATCCGTCTTCGCTTGGAAGTATACATCCCATACGGTATCTTTGACGAAGTCATCCGTGGATTTATTATCGGCGAACACGAGAGATAGCACCGCGGCGGTAATCAATAATAACACCACAATAGACAAGCAAATAATATAAACAGTGAGCAAGCTACGACTGTTCTTCTTTGCGCCGGAAAAACCGCATAAGCTCACGCACAGCACTATCACACTGACAATCAAAAAGATCCACGGTATCGCTTGCGGCCAGTACAGCTTGTAGTCCAAGAGATAATGGTTGCTGTTTCTCAGGCTGGTAAATTCGTAGACTTGGCAGAAGAACCATATCGACGCGGCGGCGAGCGCCAGCGAGAGTAGAACCATGACGCTGTTAAGCACGTGCAGGAGCACCCGGAACCCTTCACCTTTAGCCATATTAACGTGATAAGTTCTGGAGTAATTACGATCGCACGCGCACACGTCCGTCCCCGCATCAGTTTCACAATTGAATGGCGTGCCGGCGGCCGCGAGCGTTGGTTTTATTTCATGGCGATATTAACGCTGTGATCGATCCTTCCTGCCATGAATCATCAGCGCGGATTCTGTTTGTGACTTAAGATTTTTCCCGCTATCTGCGTCATATTTCGCGTCACATTAATTAATAGATACGTATCGTCAATTGACAATAAACAGAATTGTTCAAGTTACTCTTATCTCCTTAATTTACGTATATCAATTATTCTGTGGTTTTCAAGAAGCTTATTAAGTCCTAATTATGATAGAAGATGATCTCACAAAAAGGTGTTTGAGCGCAAAATATTGTACTCACAACAAGAGACAAAGTTTTAATAAACAAAAATTATTTCTAGCTTTTTTCCTGTTTTTACCAAAATATAATGTAATAATGTAATAATAATGTAAAGGGTGAAAGTCATAATTATTGTGCGAGGGACAATATAGATCTGGAGGGGAGATATAAAGGGTAATGCGTAAAAAAGGGTACTTTGTAATATTTTTTTTTTCACTAGAATTACGTGACTCTTTTTTGGTTAGAATTCGTAATGTTGTTTTTATTATGTTGAGTAGTTTTTTCCAAAATGATCAAGGCCTGTAATTTCGACACAGTATGGCTTATCAATCGTTAGCGCTTTTTTCAATGTTGTAACTGCCAAAACCTAGATATGTCCTGATATAACTATTATTAAGGCTAATTGACTGGATACAGAACTTCAGGTTTAAATCTTGGTCCATTGATGATTATTTCTGTACGTTTGTGTCCTATAGAGCATGAGAAATATTCCTTCAATGACAGGAGCGCCACCTATATTTCTGTGAGTCAATACTAACCGCGAAATGACCATGAGATGGTGCGTGTAAACAGTTTTTATCTGGTCTCAATAGACGTCAATTGAATAGTAACTGCGACCAACTAAACCTCAAAACCTATCTACTCGAGTTTAAATTAGATTCAACCATCAGTTTCCAATAAATACAGCAATACTTTTTTGTATTTATGTAATATTTTTAGCGTTTGAATTAAATGGCTTAAGAACGGATGTACCAACTTATATATACTTTTAAGTTAGTGGTATGCACGTAAGATTTAAATTAAAATGTCCTTGAAATGTAACATTATGTAACATCATGGGATCTTTTAACTTCATTGAGTATTTTTTTATAATTTATAAATTAAAGTTTAATAGACCTACCTGATGTTATGAGAACTAAGACGAAGAAAATTAATCAACAATTTCATAATTGCTTTACAGCACAAGTTTAACATTATTCTATTCGTCAAAACTGGAGGAAAACTGACGGAGATTCAAATATCTTAGTTTATATTTTTATCTTTACTAATTTATTTTATCTGTACTAAAGATTTATTTGATTATTTGCTCCGTGTTAACTTATAATAAAGCTTATTTAATAAATTTATCACCGACAGAAAACTCTAGTAACTCTAGAAAACTTCTAGGAGAGAGTATATTTTTTCTTAATTGTCTACGCAAACCAAGCTGGCTTCAGACCATGCACGATTTTAATCCACAAGTCTTTGGGAACTATACATGATCTATTGAAATTTTATTTATTTAATTTTTCGACTGACCATGGTCAGTATAAAATTGTTTATACAATTGCAATAATTCAGTAAAATATATATATATATATATATAATGATGCCAAAAACAAAACAAAAAATTGTACTAATGTCAATGTTCTGTATCAAATTATTTTCTTAATTGGTTTTTAAAGTTATCGAGAACGTATATATCTAAACATACAACCAAAGCAAACTCTATCTGGACTACGCAATTTTCATAACACGGTCGTGAATATTTGCTTGATACGTTATGTTATGGCTCACTAATTTCCAATCCAAACTTCTTGAGATATAGGCGATGTATTTGCTATTACTCATTCTGATTATTATATTAATTAACAAGATGGTGCGATAGGTCACATTGTTCAGTTTAATAAACTTGTGTTATGTTGAGGTTGTATAGACTTTAAAACTCGGTTTATATTTTGTAAATTTCGACAAATTTTAAACAGCGTTTACGAATTAAACAATTCATGTATTTACTATTATAAAGGTTAGTTATATCCAATAAGCCAGATTTTATGTGCATAAATCAATTTTATATGATTTATTACAGTGAGTATTATACTTCAGAATGTTACAACGGTGTCGTAATAATTAAAACAAAAGCTAGCTAGCTGGTCACAGTGATGCGAGTAGGTAAGTTAATTAATAAAAAAACAATTGGGTTTATCCACTTGTGGGGTGGAACCACGCTTGTTGCGACGACAGTAACACGCAATAATTATTGATTTCACAAATACTACGTACCAAAACATTATGGCTGAAATATAAGATGGCTTATAATTATCGAAGTTCGATGGACATATTCACTTATGGGTGACCCCCACCGTATAGTCTAAGTTGCTGCGCCGTAGGGCATTGTGGGAGAGGAGGCACTGGCTAAAGACAAGATACTGAAGCGCCCTGCTTTCAGGTAGGTCGATGACTTCAGTTAAAAGCAGGTTCTCAATACACTATGACAATGGATTTTTTATGTTTTTTACCTCAAAACTTTCTCATTTGTGAATCGATTTCATCTTTTTTTTGTTGAAAGGGGACATTCACAAATGGGTCCTGTTTCATTTTAAATGTGATTGAACCTTTGGTTCCGACGGTATACCGGAAATTTACATATTGGTAGACTTAAGCCCTGTTTGGGTTTATTGGATTTATAATGAGACGTATCGTGGCTTAAAATGACGTACATGAAATAACATACATTTGAAATCGGTTTTGTTTTTAAAATTATGATTTAACAGGTTTCATGTTTAATGTTAAGATTTTAGACAAGTTGTTTTATTTTATAATTCATTGCTGATAGTGACTGACTGGTTGGCGCAGTGGTAAGATACTTGCCTCTCACGCCGCAGGTCGTGGGTTCGATGCCCACCCAGGACAAACATTTGTGTGCAGGAACACATGTTCATGCAACACAAATATTTGTGTTGTGTGTTGCTAATTACACCCAAATACAAGACAAACAGACATCTGTTTATGTATGTATTTACAAAAGAAATGTATTAATATTTATAGTATATCAGTCACCTGGTTTCTACAGCACAAGCTCTGTTTAGTTTGGGATCAGATGGCCGTGTGTGAATAATAATATTATTATTATTATTATCATTGCAATCGATAATGTGAAAGTACAGTTTGGAAGCTAATTAAAATGATTACATCTGGCGTATAGAATCGACATTAGGACATTGTATTGCACATCTTCCTAGTTAATCTCTCCCCATGTAACACATGGATGATTTTATTCATAAACCCCTGGAATAGAGGATACAGGGGAAGGGTGGTTCGTCTGGCTGGTTACCATAAATGAACGTCAAAGTTCCAGTTAGTCGGAACGCGGCCGCGTCGCTAACGAAAAAACCCAACAGAAAAGTTTTTAGTTATTCATAAAGTTGTTATGAGATTCGCCAAGTTTGGCGGGGCTCGCGTTCCTTGTCAAAACGACATTATATAATTTTATGTCACGTTGTGTAAGAGTTTTTATTGATAAAGAAAATTGGAAAAAGACTTGATGTTAATTGACTATTGCTATCCATAAACATTCTCAATAATCAGTCGTTATATGAAATAAAGTTTATTGCCTTTATGTAAAGAAAGGAAGGTAAGAAAAAAAGAAAGAAAAGATTGGGTCGAGGATGATGATCTTTGCAATTCAAAATATGGTATTTGTCACGATGCGCATGTATGTATATATGTTGGAGTGAGAGACTTGTGCGAGGATTGCTCCAAATTGACACCTGTAATCTCTGCCTACCCCTCTACGTTACGAGCATCAGTACTTATTTATTTTAGTATTCCTAAGTTAAATCCTGTAAATGCATAGCAAACTGCTTACAGATATGCTATAAAAATATCCAACAAGATGGCGCTAATTTAACTATAAAGTTTCCGGGGTAGTCATGTTAAAGTAAATAGTACTAACTTTAAGATGAGTAAGATGTCTTAAAACCTTCATTCATAACGTGGTACTTCCTTATCAATATGCATACGTAGTACAGTCATCTGTCCGTGCGTACGACGCGCATATGATGACTCAGAATTCGAAGAAACGGTACCCAATTTCTATGAACATAGGTTCAATTTAGTATTCTCAGAATTGACGGATGAGTGTTATGTTACTTGTTGAGTTTGTGTCATTTATTAAGTAATTATTTGTTCATACTAACACTTCTTCCATATAGTAATACTTTAATTAAATAAACCAACATAATATTTATAATATATCTTTAGTACGTAATATTTAATACTTACGTTTTGCTTTGCGGTTGGACCGTGATAAATATTATATTCTATGTTTTTCTGAGCTTACTTATTCAATCGAGAACCGCCTTAATTTTCTTTCTGATTATTTTGCTCTTAAGCCAACTGTTTATTTGACTTGAAAGCAATAGTTGTTAATAAACCTAGCAAGGATTAATATATACTATCAGTAGATAGTTTATGTAGGTACGTGCCATCTAACAGTGTAACAAAGTCAAGAGCATGGCTATTTATAACAAACTGTGTGAGGCACTATTACAGCTCAATTAGATGTAGTTACACAATTGACATGGAGTCGGCCTCGCCGCTAGGACCAGGTTTTTCGCACGCAACAGACAGATAAATTGAAGTCTATTTCTTGCCATCTACTTTTCAAAATGTACCATCTGCTTTGCGAGATGTGTTTTGTAAAAGAAAATAAGGTTATAGTGAATGAAGAGATAGTTGTCGGTATGTGTAAATATATGGGGAGGGTAGATATAAATATATATGAAAATAAACGCCAGTCTGCATCCTAAATTAGTGGTTTGATTACATGTCCCTAAGTCAACATGGCGCAGTCGGTAGGATACATTTTCAAAAGTAAAATTTAACAGCGACCAATAGTAAATGTAAAAGTATAGTGGAACATTAATCAGTTATTATACGAACGATAAGTGTAAAGTTTACATAGAAAGATGGAAGCTGTACTCCCGCCGCCATCGCCATTTTATTACATTATTAATTTGGATAACCTTACATCAGGAAATTTATTTGGAGATTCGAAGAAATGGAAAAATGGATTCATATTAAGTACGAAGCGTGCGAGTTGTCGAAAAAGAGTGAAAATGTACAAATAAATATAATCTTACACCTGATTGGAGAACAGTGTCGAGAAGTCTATAATCAATTCGATGAATCGTTTTCCACAATGTCCAAAATTAATAGAAAAGTTCGACATATTCTTTAAAGAAATGAAAAATGTTACAGTACTGAGACAGATTTTTTTACACGTCAACAAGAAGACGGCGAGTCAATAGAACGGTATGCATTTGAATATAAAAAATGGCGGCAAACTGTGAATTTGTTAACTTATGTGAGGACCTCATTAGGTACAGAATAATATGTGGCATGAAGGAGAATACGTTAAGAGAACGCTTACTTCGTGAACCCGATTTAACATTATAAAAAAATTTAGACATATGTAATCTTGTCCAAATATATAAAATACAAGCTGGATATAAAAATCAAAATATAAGAAAATAACGAATAAGCATTAAATAAAAGTAACAAAGAAAAACACGAATTTTTTTACGAGAACGAGTGTGACGCGCTGTGGACATCGTGGCGAGCGCCGGCAGTGGGGCGCGGGCGCGGCGGCGCGACGAGGCGTGGCGGAGCAGCGCGGCGCGTGCAGCC
>DWLR01000565.1:0-24229 GCA_018246295.1 Papilio alexanor hazarajatica | reverse complement strand
AGCAGATCTGCAACTACGCACAGATTGGAATACCCATTGAACCCGAGTCTAATGTTGGGCTGCTTACATCTTCTGTGGAACAAATCAATATGTAACATTAGCACTTCGAGCGCAGGCTGCAGCAGAACCCTTAACTTCTGGAAGAATCAATCCAATCAATTCAGATCAAATTTAGTGTATTTTGTCATATTTTGTAATGTCATATTAAATACCTTATATAAATATATATATTCCCAAGGAGGGATGGCGTCAGGCAGGCGGCCGGTCGTAAAACATAGCCAAAACCAGTTGCAGTATGGACTACAGAAGAGTTCAGAATATATGGAAGAGTAGTACATACTATGCCGACCCCACGCAAGTGGGAAAAGGGCAGGGAGATGAATTGATTATGAACAAGATGTAATACAAAATTTTCCGAATACTTAAAGACAAGACAAGAAAAGCTATTTTAAATTATTTACTTGGTAATTAGATTTAAAAATATCAAAGTATTGATTAAGTGTTGGTCTTGGATAAATTTCCTGCCAAAAGCATATAAAGACATAGGAATTTTGTAATAAAAAATCATTTTCAGATCACATCATTCCTTTTCATATTCATCACAGGGGAAGTCGTTGAACTACAAGGAATAGCAAAGTGAAGAAGTGATTCTCTTGATGATACTGATGGCCGCTGTGATACTTTAACGTTTCGTGAAATACGCAATATTTCTTGCTTTATATTTTAATAATGAATATAAAACGCAACATTAATATCGAAACAAACAAGCAACACTAAAAGGCAACCACAATGTTGTGAAGTATTTTCGTTCCGCGGCGAAAAAGCCGACTGAAAGTTAAAACGCGGTAAGCATCAGACAATTGCGGATGTTTACTCTACACATAAAAGCGTTTAACACTCATAAAAAATAAGAAGCCATATAGAAGAAAAAAATCGTTCCTTGAATTGACTACAAAAAATAATATTTCTAATAAACACGAAACAACATAGAAAATAATTCTCATGTATTATTGACCTAAATTTACTACTAATCTATTCTTGTAAAAACGATGAACTAACAGGTTAGTTAATCATTTCTAATATATCTTCAAATCTCTTTCTATTGTATTAATCAATCTAAAAGTTTTGAAAATTTAAGTGGTAAAATAGCAGAAAAATGTTTAGAAAAATATATTGTCTCTTGTATCATATCTTTTGTTTGTCTTCATATATTTATTACATATCTTTTATAATAAATATATGAGGACAAACAAAACACTGTAGCTTTAAGGGACTATAACAAGACAATCTAAAATTTCCTTTTAAAGTAACCTCATTAATCCAAAAGCTTTTTAAAAGATGAGAAAAAGATGGACAATTATTTTCTTGTTACAGCAAATATATTGTCGGCCTCAAAAGGTTTTACAGCAAAAAGAATGGAAAGCGTCCTCTGTTAAAGTATTCAAACTGGATTTCGTTATTTTAATGATGTACCGTCGTAACGCCTAGTTGATAAGAAAAAGAACGACTGACGGTAAATGACAGAATAAGAAAATATTAGAAGAAAGTTTGAGGATCTTGAAATGGTAGGCTCAAGAGATTGTTATTAGAAATATGAGGAAAAATCGCGCTAACATTTACATTTTAAGCGCTGTCATGTCAACTATAAAAGCTGGATTGTAAACAGATTTGAAAATATTGACTGACCGCTAGGCGCAGTGGTAAGATACTTGCCTCTCATGCCGCAGGTCGTGGGTTCGATTTCCACATAGGATAAACTTTTGTGTGCATGAACATGTCTGTTTGTCTTGTGTCAGGGTAGACACCCATATAGACATATATGTACTTATTTACAAAAGAAAAGTATTAATATATGTAGTACATCAGTTCCATAGATCCATCTGGTTTCCATAGTACAAGCTCTGCTTAGTTTGAGATCAGATGGCCGTGTGTGAATATTATATATATATATGCAAAATTATTGATGTATAAAATTATAAATGCATGTATATATATCGTAACAATGAAAATAGCTAGGTGATAAATATTTAAAATTAATTTTTCGCAATAATTATTTAGATTATATTGCCCAGTGGTGTGAATGTTAATTACCACTCTAAATTGGGTCAATTGAAGTGACTTATCATTAATTTGCGTTTGTCAACAAATATTTCAAAATTAATATCATTAAAAACATTGTCACAGTTCCAATTCGTTTATACGAGAAAGGTCTTTGTGATTAATTACACGGTATTTTTCGCTGTAATTACGTCCTTTGTAACTTGACCCGGCCAACACTGCACTTTATACGTAGTAGAAGTGAACTGGTAAATGCCTCAAATACTGCGTCGCGCCGACGCTTTCGGTAAAAAATAAGAGGCGAATATTTACGAACTAGACAGCCCAAAATTCCATAGGACGAATAATATGTCTTCTTGATAGAAAGATCGGGACAGACAATAGACTAATGTACCAATAATGAAATAAATGTCTAAGTTTTTATTTATCATACGTCAAATTACCCCTTAATTTTTAACGTTTAACTTATGCGGCCAACATAACTACGGTCCCTCAATAAAAATTTGGTCGCAATCTTTCTCCTGTGTACTGTGATTGGTTTTGGCTATATTTTTTACGGCCCGCTGCCAGCCTGACGCAAAACCTACTTGGAAATCAAACACTAAGTTTGAGATGGGGAAGAGGAACAGAGTTGGGCCTTCGGCACCTCATTCATCAAACAAAATACAGAAAACGTCTACTTCACGCCTGTCTTCTGTGAGGTCGTGATTATTTCACCGGTAGAGCTGGCCCCTTCAGCAACAGATATTATTGTTGCGGACTCTACCACTAATAGTTCCCTCAACCACTAGGTCTAGCTTCAATCTTAAAACTTAATACACATCAACCGTAATAGAATCTCCCACAACTGTCGCTCTATATCTATAGGAACATATATATAATATTAGTATAGTATTCTTATGAAAACTTTAGTTAACGTTAGAAGTCAAATCAAAGGGCATCCCTCTTTGATTTGACTTCATCAAATACGAATGGGTCAATCAAATCATTGTACCATTATACAATACCATTTTAATTTAAACATCTTTCCACTATCTTGAATATATGATTAATTTAATAACATTACCAAAGTTAAATTAAGTTTATTATAAGTTGCAGAGTAATAAAATTACTATGTTCATAAAAACGCGTCGTCGGCGTTATTGTTTGCTCGCCTTTGTCTTATCCCACCGCATGCCTTATCAAAAGACAAATGAAAGGTATTAGACTTCGTTCGCTAATGTTCCGAGGACCGACTTAATCAACTTCAATTGATGCAGAAGCGATAATGACTCGAAGCCAATCGATATTATCTAATCGATATACGACAGCGTAAGCCTCTTTAACAAGTTCCAATCCCACTTTTATCACTTCACAAACTCTCACAAAAAGTCGGCTACGTTTCGTAAGCCATCACAACTCAGTAACTCGTGTAATAAAACGAGAGAAGGCCTGCTATCTGAGAATCGAGGAGAATTATAAAATGGAATTCTATTTGAGCTTTAATTCAGATGGGAATAAAATTCTACCTGCCATGCCTTCCCGGCTTACGTTCAAGTGGAAGAAATATGCACGATGATTGAAATTTTTCTTAATCCTCATTGTACATAGAGAAATGATACCGTTGGATTTTTATCAATGAATTAAATTACACAACGAGAAGATGTTGAGTATCTAAAATAAGATGTATTGGCGTCGAAGAAGGAGATGATATGAATAATGCCTGACTTTGCCATAAAAATATTGGTCAAGTCTAATAAATGTTCCCAAAAGAGTAATCCAAACTTAATTAAAAGGTTACAAATTCCAATAAAACGCTTTCTCTATTCGTTGATCATAAATATACGAACAAAAGGGTCCCAAAGGTTGTACTGGATGCATCAATAGCATTCCAGTCTCAATAAATCCTTTAAACAAATGTGCGGTGACAGATCAATAAACAGCTCCCCGCCAATGGCTCTCTGTTGGAAAATAAATAAGACGCGGGAAAGGCCCCTGTCAGAGATAGGTGAGACGCCTTAAAGCAGCTCTCATACCGTCAATACTTGATAATGCTTTATCTCCAATGGCTATCTACCAATACAAATTTTAATTAAAAACATAATAAATATTTTTAGGACGATATATTAAGTTTGTTGTTGTTTGTCAATTTAGTGTCTAGTCAATAATAATATATAAGGTGGCTTACTGCTATATCTCAGAATTAGCTGCCATGGTGAAAATCTAAAGTCCCTAAGGTAATTATGCGATTCGAATAAAACTATACTTGAGGATTAATATGAAATGAATTACAAGAAATAACCAAATAAATAATAAGCATTTGCAGCAAGCGGTCAAGTAAATATATATATAAGAGTATTCAAATTATTTTGTAAGCTATTTATATAAACACATAATGTAATATTGAAAACAAATATAAATGTGAAAGTAATTCGCATCTCAATCCGATAAACTAACTAAAGTAATGGCTCAAGCTAAGGACTTTACTTTTCGGGTACCTTCAAGTTTCTCCTGAAGAGGTTCGAACGAATTTGGCGCTTAGCCATCACAAGACCCATTAAAAATATTGCAGGCCAAGCTGACAATGTTTGTCAGCCACAAAAAAAATGTATGTCTACTGTTTCCACCATATTTAAGTTAAATGTAATAACAATTTTTATAAATTACATTTTTATATATATTTTATACATATTTTGCGATCTCAACAGCGATAGATAAGATCTGTCGATGAATGGCACAGTTTTAAAACTACCCAAATAACGATCATATCAACGCTATAACCATTATCATCACCCAATAGTGACCTACTGTTAGTTACTGTTGGACATAAGTCTCTTACTATCTTTATTTATTTAATTCACTCTCGCAACTTAGGCCACCTGGCCAAAAACATCTGTCTATTAGAATATATGTGCCCATAATTATGAAAGTGGTCTAAGCCATATATTTCTGGTTTCAAGATATTTGATGAATCGCATTTGAATAAATTAAAAAAATATTTTTATGCTATGCGACATTTTAATTTATAATTTTATTAGTCTTGATTAATGGAAATTTATTATAGATATGAAATTATTATATTTATTATCTCCCTTTCAGTGATAATTGAATTTATACTCAGTTGTAGAAAATACATTGTTGCTTTTTGTTACAAGCACTTGTCTGCTACATTTGTTAGACAAATTAATATGTTATTTCCCATATTTGTGTCGCACACGATCTCTGCAGACACTGCTTTCGATATGACAAAGTTTTTACCCGCGGTCCGCAGATACATTAAAATCATTCGACAGTTGTGATCTACGAGTGTTTGAAGCGGTGGGCGTTTATCAGAACGAAAGCGAGCGCTCCGCTTGCGCAGTTATAGCTCGCTTAATGGCCGAACTTTTGTATATCTAGCCCTGTTCAAATTTGCCGATTTTCGCAACGGATAACCCTTGTATATTTATCGCTCTCCGCTATTGTTTGATTCGTCTTCCTTTGAATGTTTGAACATCTTACAAATGTTTTAGAATTCAGCAAACTAATATTTTATTGTTTTATTGGCAAACTATGAGATGTTTGTTAAATACCAAAATCATTTCTAGATATTGAGAAGTATGTACGGGAAGTAAACCTAAAAATATGTAAATAAGGGATGGCTAAAAAGCAATTTTTCTTTAATATATTGCCAAAATAGGTAAATCCTCGGTAACTCCACTCTTCGGTTCATCAAAATACGTTGAAGAGTTTTGAATCTCTCTATCTACCGAACAAAATATAAGAAATCATTATAAGATGCTCTGAACTGGTATTGATCGCTTTAGTCGATGTTTTTAGCCATTCAAACTGTCTCATTCTATAACCACTCTACATTGGATAACGTGATTCTCGAAATGGCTGAACAACTTTCACTTAAGTTAATAAAAAGGTTTTTCGTTTGGATATTATTCTCATTTCCTATTGAGTTTTCTCATTTATCAAAGGTTACACATTACTGCACAACGGATTAGAGGAGGAGAGTAGATAAGATGAGAAGGGAAAAGGGATGAAGCCTCTTCTCGGCCCTTTTCTTGTTATGTGGGGTCGATATAACAAGTTTTCGTCTTCCACGTTGATCTATTTCCCGTCATTTCAGTCTTCACTCCATTCTTAGCCATATCGCCTTTCATGCAGTTCATCCATTTTTTCTTAGGCCCACTACTACCAAAGTATGTCACCACATTCGTATCTTGAACTCTCCTTGTCACATGCCATTCTTCCCTCGTCATATAATATCCGTACCATGCCTAGCCCTTTGCTTTTTATTTTTCTACCTCCGGTGTTACTTTCGGACTCTCTTAAGATTCTTGTTAATCAGAAGGTACTAAGGCTTCGTTAAAATATTTCAATTAGTAACATTATAGTTAAGTTCCTAGATACACACAAATCACGTTCTCAATATTTATGAGCATTATTGTAGGTAATAAATTTTGTTTTAAAAAAACATTATGTTTAATGATACGACTACTAAGCATGACACATTCAAAATATTAAAACACCTGCTAAACTAAATTCTCCGAAAACGAAATGCACATAAACTATAAAAAGAGAGTAACATGTCTAAAACGGAATGCTAACATATTAACCGCAGCGCGATGTTCAGTCGGAATCCGAGCATTAAACAGGCTTTTCGTATACATTAAATCAACGCTTTTCAAAACCGCCTTTTAAATTGGAACTGGCCCTATCAAATGAATGTGTTTATAGCTATCAATGTATATGTAAATCATTAATATATCTAAAATTATATCGGTACCCTTACCAATCAAAAACTGATTTACACATAGAAAACAATGGTAAGCGCTTCCTATAGAGTTACTGGATCTATGAATGATAAAGAAACAACATACAAAGTATAAATATTATATATTCATTTGTTTGTACAAACAAATCCTAAAGGCAAATTTTCGATGCTTGATAAATATACAAATGATTAATCATGTTATAATATTTTTTGCTTATTTGCTTTACTACTACTTTAATATGTACCTAAACGTACAATTTAAGAATAATAAATATTGCTAATGTTTAACTCTTCATTGTGTTGTAGAGTCAGCCGAAATAGCAAAGGTGGGATATACTAGGAAAATTATACACTGAGAATACTCAATATAGTAATAGCAATAGCGACTACGAGTACTCCTAAACATGCGTTCCAAAAACTAACTCCAATGAGTATGATTTTATGCCACGTAGTAGACGACCTTTATAACCTTCACCTTTGTAATATTTAAACTAGCACCTCCATTATAAACACCACCATCACCTCAGCCTATGATCGTCCACAGTTGGACAGAGGCCTCACCCTTTGATCGCATCATTGGGTTGGAAATGTGACATAAACGCCACGCTTGGCAGGCGGATTGGGGATCGCAGTATGTTCCACCGTACTATGAAAAGAACACTGTTATTCGTCCTCCGGTGGTCTTTACATCCAGACTCAAGACAAACAGACATGTTCATGCACACAAATATTTGTCCTGTGTGGGAATCGAACCCACAACCTGTGGCGCGAAAGTATCTTACCACTGCTGCGCCAACCGCTCAGTCAATTATAAACAGTTAATCTATAAATCATTACAAATAAATTCTAAAACTTCAAACATACAAAAAACCGAAACACTTTCTTATACGTTCATTGAATTACACTCGTGCTTATTTAATATATATTATTTTTTGGAATTTAATTTTAAATTACACGTTAAAAAATCTCTTTTTAATGAACGATCTTAATTCCTAAGCCTAAATGGTCTTAAGGTGTGAGAAACAGTCAGTTTTCGGTTCATTCATTTGTCCGGCGAACGAGTCTCTTATCGCGTTCAATCGCGTCTTTCAAGGCCCGAGTATAAGTGGCGCCTACGCCTACGAATGGTGCTACGAATCTACGAATACGACGAATAGCGCCTGCGAATATCGAGCATTTTCAGTGAAAAACGTTTAAGAGTACAAGACTCATAACACTTCTAAATACTCGATACGTCTTCGATTGCTTTTGCGATACTCAGTATTTAGAAGTATCGAGTCAAACCTAGTATCAAAACCTGTTCCAGTATAATATGCTCCACCTCTAAAACAGTCGTAGTAGTAGCTGTGTAAGATTAACCTGACTCAACCAGGAAAGTACTACAACGCCAAAGAATAAATAAGAAGTATTAATATATTTGAATTTTGTCCCATGAATGGAACGCATCACTTACTCGAGTACCATACTGTACCATAAAAGGAAACAAAGATATCAACGGTATTACTTTAAAGTTTCACGCGAGCATTGATTCCATAGTTCAACTTTAGAGTAAAAGGTCGGTTCTTTTTATTTGTGGTATTATCAAGTAATATACATTTCATCGAGGTCTTCAATCAAACACTTTAACCGATCAAAAAAATGTGACAGAATTAGAAATATTTAATTACCTAGTCGAATTGAGATTAATAAGAGTTATTGAAGCAGTCGCCAAGAATTATTGAACGGTAACATTACGAAATGTAATAAATGTATTAAGTATGGATAAGTGAGTAGTAGATACGATTTTCTTTTAAGTTTGTAGCCGCAATTATATTACTAATGTTAAAACAAATTTCATGAAATTCCCGAAGCATTTAAAAATTATATAACATTTTACTATACATGGGCAAGAAAGGAGTGGCTACTAAGATGACTACTGATAGAAGGGCGTGGAATAAAGAAACGTATTGTGCCGACCCCACATAGACGTGGGAAAATTGGCAAGGGGAAAGAATGATGAATATTTTATTATAATCGTATTTTTTAAGAGATAGAGAAGACTGAAGCACCTCATTTGATGTTGACTAGTTAGGAGAATTTACTGGATGGATATTTATGAATATATAGAGGAGGATATTTGTGAATATATAGTTGGTTAAAAATACAGACGAGTAATTTTTGCTTACTCTACTAACTACTAAGTACGCGTTTTGTACACTAACCACTATTTAACACAAGCATTTATTTTTATTGTAGTTTTATAGAAAGCAATAAGCCGGATATTTTCGACGATGAGTCGACGACACATCGGAAATTCATCGCGTCATTAAATATTTCTTCAATAAACGTCGCTTGTCATTTTCAATTAGCCACCTTGAAAGTTGACTGAGCGATGACGTCGCTTCATTACAGGACGTCGTTTTGTTAATTAGTTAATCAATTCATTTTGCCCGATTATTTATTAATGTTGAGTAACTTTCTTTTACACTTTTAGGCGAAAATTAATGTTTCAACTTCACAATAACTATTGTTATTTTATAGCGCTGTAAGTATTTAACAGGTAAAATCATTTAAATATTTAGGCAGCATAATAACGCAGGATTGCAGATGTACACTCGTCATCTAAACCAGAATTACAATAGCCAAAGTACGAGTAGCTTTAAAGAAAAGGTACAATAGGTGTTTCTTGATAACATCGAAAATCTATCTGCATTAAGAAAAAAATAAGAAAGACTTGAGACCAGGAAGTGTTAACAGAACAAAAGAAGAGAGAAATATATTAAAAACAATAGAAAACAGAAAAGGTTAAATGTTGGAACATTTGATACGACACGACGATCTTATAACCACAATAATAGAAGGAAAAAAAGAAGGGAAGAGGGGGAGACCGAGAAGAACGTATATGTAACAAGTGAAAGAGAAAGTAGACGTCGTGTCGTATCATGAAGTCAAGAGAATGACACAGACGAGATAAGAATGGAAATTGCTCCACCGACGTCCTTAAATAATGATGATGATGTATTTTACTTATGGATTATTTTACGATTTACTAGGTGTGTCCCGCAGTTCTACCCGCCATGTTCGTGGTCAGTTCCTAATAGTCATGCCGTACGTTTAATAGCGGCCGTAACATGAACACGGCAATTTGATCTGGGAAGTGTCAGGGTACGAATGCCATGACCTCTCGTAACAAAGGTCTGAGGTAAAGAAAGGAGGCAAAGAAACAATTCAAAAATATTTTTTTTTTATATAATCCGACCGAAATAAACTTAAAATTTTAATATCGAATTCACCTAAAAGGTTTACATTTAAATTTATATTTTAACGTGCATGTTCCACCTCTAATTAATTAACATTGGATAACCGTGTATATCAATAAATTTATTAATTGTGACTGCAACAACTCTATCGAATAAAAATCATCTCTGTCGTGTCAAAAAATCAAGGAATTTGAATTTTTCATCGAACGCTTAGGCGTTTAGTATTAAATTGGAAGGGTTATGATTGATGGCGCGTGGCTCGGACATTGATGTTAGGTACGGATTAAAATTCATATCTGTATCGAGAATTATTATCTGCAAGCCCACGTGAAAGCTTTCACGGTAACAACGGTGCGATCAAAAATAGACATTTTAAGTCGACTAACCCGTAAAAACATAAACTTAGCATTAAAAGGTTAAGACAAGTCTTAAATAGTCGTAATTTTGACATTTGATTTTGAAAGATTAGTTTGCTTATAATAAGTACGTTAAAAAATCTATTTTGTTAGAAAGACATAGTATCTTGGAGTAATTGTAGTAATTGAAGATATAAACAAACAAATTCACGGATAAAAACTATTAACTACGCGTTGCAACTAATTTTCCTTATCGTTGTACATTAAAATCTATAGAACTAAGCAATTCCACTTTGCATCGTAAGAGCGGAGAAAAACATATCTGAAATTGTACTCTTTAACGCAGCAAAACCTTTTTAAAAGAAACTCCTCGGCGGGTTTATCCATATAATTAAAAAGCTGGAAATTGAAAGGCGCAGAACGCGATGCGACAGTGCCGCGTGATGTCGCTGTGTGTGTACATTACTCATTTCCTTAACGACGCCAGTGGCGGCTGCGTTACCAGATATTACGTGCTTTTTTACGGCGCCGCTCGAATGAAATTCCATTCGTTGGGGATGTATTTTATTACGTCTTTATTCGTGAATACCATTACGGTATTAGTTGTTGTGATGGTTTCGATGCAAATTTCATACTCGGAAATGCTTTATGTATGTTTCTGTGGGAGAATTATCTAGTCAATTTACCAATAACTTTATACCTTAACTTATACAGTATTTACTTGTTATGCCGAAGTTCTTAGATTATATTCTCAAAAAAGTTTTTATTGTTATTGTTTTCTATTTTCCTTATGGAAGATGGTAACAGAGATTGAAGTGTTTTACCTGATGCTAATCAACTACCGCTATCAATAAAACTCCACAAGAACTGAAAAAATTCTGCTTTACTGCTGATTTTGATTTTGCTTGCAGTCACTTCATTCTCCTAGTGAAAAGAAGAAATAAACATCCATCACACGACGGGTTTTAAGGCAGTCCGGTAGAGCTGGCACATTTATGCAACGGCTGTTACTAGCCGTGAAACTCCACTATTGTTCTGGCCGTACTCGTAGTTTAGATCGGGCCTGAAAATCGGTATTCCTTGGCAGTTCAAAACTTAGTGTATCTGAAAAAATTACTTACTAAAATCTCGATAGTTCCAATCTTTGAATGCAGCCGTAGAGGCTCCGGGATCTCCAACAAAACGCATCGGTATAATCTACGGCACTCAGACTACGTGTCAAAACGTTGCCTGCGTTTTGTTATTATGACGTTTAAAAAAAAATACAACCAACTATTCAAAGGTCGCTGACATAAAACCATAGTTAATACAATTTTTTTTTCTGTTTGTTCGTTCTGCAGAGATCCGAAAACGACAGGACGGATTTTAACACGGTTTCCAAATTCTCTTGGAATTGACTTTAAGAGTTACATATGTATGTATGTTATTCTGCCCTTATATTAACTGAGACTGACTGTATAGATATATAAGGCAAATAAAACAAATAGAATTAGACATATATGTATGTTCAAACGAGAATAACTAATTTAATAATATTTTAACTAAATTATGATATGTGTAAACTATTAGTTTATCGCCTTCACTTTATCGATTATACCTCCAGATAACTCCAAATAGTGGCCATTTTAGATGCCTTTAATAAATGATATCCCTCTCGATGTAGTATCCTTCTCCTTGTAACATAGTTTCTAAATAGCAATAATTTCGTTTGTTTCACAGCGGTGATTAAAAATTGGAATAATCCATTAGATCGCTTACCACCACGAAATCATCATTCCTTTTAGCTAACATAGTTTTACGAATAAAAAATAATAGTCTAACTGCCGAATGAGAAAAGCACAGCAAATTATAATGAATCATGAAAATTGTGGAAGTTTAAGAAACTTTTATTTTCATTGCGTTAAAATGCCTTTAGTATGTAATAAGTTACCATACCTGACATGGGTGATTTGTATAAACTTAATATCGGCTCTGATAGAAGGGGGCCGGCGGCCTCTGAAAAATAAAACATCCTTTAGTATCAAACTCCATCGTGTGTCAATAAACAATCCTCGTAATGAAAGTCAGCCGCGATCTTGATTTGTGCTTTTATTCAAATATTTTTTTTGTTTAAATCACTTTGATTATGCTTTACTACATTTTACTTTATTTATTTATTTAGCCATTTTTGTTTAGCTTTGTTACAACCATGTTTATACTTAGAATTTATTACCTGAAAACTCGAAAGGTCGCGACTACTACTTTTAATTGAATAGACGAAAATTCCAAAACCAATACGCGTATTAAAATAATTACACTTGTTATTATTTTAATTAAACTTATAATAAATATAGAAAGTAAACAAATAATTATCTACTTCATATTTACCTACTGCTATATTTCATTTTGTTGTATTGGTATTTTATATTTGGTCGTATTTTACATTTTTCTTATTTCCTTTTTGTCTAATAGATATGTATTTGATAATACTTCTAATAATTGTATATTATATGAGTGTGTGTTTACGAAATAAATATTTTAATCTTTTAACGTTTTTATCAAAAACAAAATTGACTTCAAATCTGTATATTTCTTAAATATTTTAGGGATACAAAAAGGTTCATTTAAAATATCGGTTGCCATGGTAATGTTGACAATAATAAGTTTTTGACACATGTTATCTATTATCGATATTTATATACGCGCAAACAAATTACAAAATATTTCAGCTAGGAAAATAAGAAACGACCGCGTGCTAAGCCGCGGGCAGCTTCTAGTTTTATTTGTAAGTCATTAATGGCCACGCTCATGACAAATCCATTAAGTCCAAACATTCTTTGTGTTAAGTCTGTTAATATGTAAATTTTCGGCATTTGATAATGTTTCCTTCGAACAAACTAAAAATTTTTGAAATCGGTTTAGAGGTGACGAAATTTTTTGGTAACAAACATTAAAAAATACAACCGAATTGAGAACCTCCTCCTTTCTCAAAGTCAGTTAAAAAACATTCAAAACAGCTTTACTCGTGTTTATAATATTCTACTGCTACTGTAAAATACTCTATTTGCTCTATTTATATAACATATTTTAAATAATACTCCCATAGACATAATATCGGCACGTTCAACACAAAGAACATTTTATGGGAAATTATTTCCGCCACTTTCAGAGTAATTTCACATTTAAGTTTCCTAACTTGATCGCAAACGAACTCTCGACGTTTCTACAAGAATAATGTGAATCGCGTAAATGCTAGGAAACGCATTAAGGCACTGAAAAAACTTATCTTGAAACAATAGCGTTTCTAATAAAATTCAAACTCAATTTATTTTTGGCGTCATAATGTTTTTAAGTTAGTACTTTTTTATGAACAATTGACTACATATATATATATATATATATATGTAATGTATCTTTCAACTAGTAGAATTGTTAATTTTTAAAATTACACATGTATCAAGAAAAAAATGTTTTATTTTCAACGATAACATTGTACGTTTACAAAACTAAGCGATACGATTTCCTGTCTATGACCATTAACATTCTTAGAAGATAGATATATCGTTGTCTTAATTACTAGGGTATCATCCCATAATTTATATCCTTCCTACCTGATGTTACTTCAAGTTAAATAGTAATAATATTTTCTAGAATAACTTATTTACAACAATATATGTAATAGAACATTAATAAGAACTCGAGCCCCTTACCCAGAGTAGTTGGTATAGATTATAGATGTAAATCTATTATAAATGTTATTGTTCAATTAGCACAATGCGCATACAAGCCCGTCTCTAGTACTCTTAATATTAGTTCAGCTCTAACACTCATATAAGTTCGTAGCGTATATAAAATAAATTGCCTTATTACAATATCTATACCTTTATCAATTTTAATCACTTCATATATTAAGCTAAATTTCTTTTTCAATTAATGCCTTTTTTAGTCCTGTTATTCGGAGTCATGCTTAAAAAAACTAATAATAATTATAGATCATTAAATTCTTGTTATAAAAAAATATGGTGATACAAGGATGAATTGTTAATTTGTTCAGTTAATGGATAACAATTAACATCGCCAAAAATGTATTCCGTGGTATAAATTAACATTTGAATAATTTTCTTTCATACAAATTCCATACTATTAGTTTATTAAATATAAATTTAATAAACTAATTAAAATAACGGCTTAACTCACGTGTGTACCGACTAGTTTCAGACCCGTCGGGGGTCCGTGCACGGCGTGACGCGACCGCGAATCAAGCCCATTAATTCACTCACAATCGCCCTGATGAAGGTCCCCCGATGGGTCTGAAACTAGTCGGTACATACAACGGAGCACACATGAGTTAAGCCGTTATTTTAATTAGATTATAAAAAAATGTCTCATTTCTATTTCTATTTCTCAGTATAATTTAAATATAAATTTATTCCTAAATAAGACGTATTTTTTTAATAATAAAATATAAAAGTTTAAATTGTCCACCAACATAATAATATTAGTTCAAATTTCTAAGAATGGTAAATAAATTCATCATTAATGAACGTTGATTACGTTCTGCAAAATCTGAATATAATTGATATCTTTAAACACATAATAGGTAATATCACGTCTGCCATCAAATGGCATTATATTTTTTTTGTGTGCTGGAAGAAAAACGTCATTGTAATTAATGCCAGTGAAAAAACTATAAAAAACTGTGTTAAATTAGCGGCCAATACTTCTGAGACATGTCAACTTCTTAAACTAAATTAATCTGTTCCGACGTAATTCATTCTGAAGCGTTGAAACGCGGTTTTAACCTTCGCCTCTTGATTCATTAACTTTGTTGCATGACACTACAAACATTTTAAAATTCTTTTTACACTGTGACGTCAGCATCTTATTTCTGCCACGTTCCAGGAATCGAGAGAGATTAATATTTTGAGTACAACATTATTTCTTCGTTCGTTTGTTCGTCAGAAAAAATACTATTTAAAAAGCTTTATTTAAACAATATATATTTACTGCAAATGCTAATCTTCATTATTGACCTAACATACGCATAATTGTTTGGTATATATATATGAATCGCCCTTCTGGTTGCGGCTATAAGTGTCTATTATAATTTACTCTTAGGTATTCCCGGCATTTTTTTCATTGAAATTTTTTACATAATTTCTTTAAATATATCGAAATCAAATCGAGTTCAAATAAACCTCTTACTAATTTAGAACTGTTCGGATATATTTCGTTAACAAAATGTAGCTTAAAAATCCACGAAAATCGTTAAGCAAGATTTTCGTTATAAATAAAACTCCCCAAGTACTTTTTTTTTTTAAATTTTAATGAAGCAAGCCAGAGTTTATTCAAAGATAAATTTTATACTCTATAATTAAGTCGCGCCCACGTAATTTGTCAACACTCGACGACATTAGTCTACTGCAGAGGCGGATTTTTCTTTTAATATTACATCTGAAAATAATGGATTCGCATTTGCGGCGTGACTCATAAACTAGTCGCACCTGGGAAATAATTTCAAAGCTCACTTATATGTGCCGACTTTAAGCATAGCCTTATACGTATAATTATGTAAGCAATTATTAATGCAGAGTGCGGTGAAAACTTCACTACTTCCTCACTTTGTTTTTTCTACATACATAAATGGGTTATCGGATGTCATGTTTATAATTGTTTTGTTTCAAAAATAAAGTGGTGTTTGTCTTGAATTATTTGCATTAAAATGTGATAATAAATATTTAGGTTTTCGTCAAAATACGCATGCATCAACACTGCCGAAGAGCCCTTATCACTTCTCGCAGCCTGCTTGTTACGAAGCTTCTCTACAATTTAAAGAGGATTAACGTCTCACTGTGTGTTAGTGTGGATATTTTGTTTGTTACTTTAGATTTAATTGGATTGTGTAACCCTTTATTTGTTTGTATTAGCGTGTGTTTACAACTTGTTTTTATCAACAGTTTAATGTTATTTTTGTTCGATTTGTTAATATTTTTTTTATATTGGCTGACTTTCACGGCAAGGTAAGCGTATCGCAAACTCACCTCCGCAAATCAAAGACATCGATGATGATTTTTATAAAACCCGGTTCTCAAATACTACTTAGCCCTAACTCTAACTAGCGCGTCTAATACTTTTAATATTCACTTAAAAGCTTCCCTACGATACTTTTTAAATTCTATTTTAGAGGCAAAAAGGCAATGGAATATTAAACTTTGTACTGCGATAAGTTATCGTATCTCTATTCTACTATTATTATTGATTTTACAATAGAAAAAATGGCACTAAAAAGACACGCTTTTACGATCGATTTAATTAAATCGATGCGATGTCAATTTCACAATACACTGGTGAGAAAATGAATACATCAAAATTCGAACTAAATACACCGAACGGTCGGAGCTCGCGGCGTGTTATCATAAGCGAGAGGTCATAGTGGCGTATTGTTTACGCGATGTGGAGCCGCGCTGCCGGCGGAGTGGAGGGTGCGTGGCGCGGCCGTCAGGGGCACGACTGGCGCTCGCCGGCCGCCGCGTCACGACACGTCCGCTGTCGCCCGCGACGCGCATGCGCACGCCCGCGGCGCCTGCGCGTCACAGCCGCACGTGCGACGGCCGCGCGCGACTTATCAAAACTTTGCATCGTCTAGTTAACAAGTTGCTTTATTAGTTTTGTTTAACACCGAATAAGATGTTAACGCGTGCATTGTCTACCACCGTGTTGTAAGGTTGTTGTCACACCTCCGGATCTATAATTACAAATGGCTTATATTAGGGGTGCGCTTGCCTAGGACCGAGTTTCGCTTACTAGAAAATTTGGTTTTATCAAGTTGTACGAAGTTTGAGAGGCTTATCCTGTTATTAATCCTTCTAAGGATCCTAAGAAATATCTAAGAAACCTATTCTTATAACGAAGAGATTTTAAGATCGTCATTTTTTTGGAATTGAAAATACTAATAAAAAATAAAAAATACTGAGTATAATAATATATATTTATACGATTGCAATCCTCCCCCTATCAGTAGATCACGTATAAAATTCTCGAGGACCAAATCTCACTCACAAAAGTTGAAGTCACAATATTGTACCTACATTTATTGTGTTTTTGTACAATTTTTCAATTTTTTCCTCGGGATTATGGGATAAATTACTTTTAAAAAGTTAATTTAAGATACTAGTGACAGTACACGAAAATTTTATAGGACCGTACTTAAATATATCTTATAAAATGTTACCCACGTATATACGTACGTACATGATAAGATGATCAAAAGAACAAAATAAGAAAAACTTAATATCTAAGACACTGCCATAAAGCCGAAGTAAGACCAATGGAAGAAATTAATACGACGTTTGTTAAGTTTGAGGTTGTCATTGATAGATGACGACGATATTATTACCGATCGACTAATAATTTGCGGGTTTTGTTTTCTACCCGTCCTCAAATCTTCGAAAATTTGTAATATTGTCTGTGGTGTTACATTTAAAATTTATGCGCCTAACTAAATTAAGCCTCTGGTAAAATGTATGAAAAAAACGATAACTAATTTTAGTGTCCAAATGAAAACCGATTATACTCTAAATTTAAAACTTTGATCAGTACATATCTCTAACATGTAAAATATATTATTATCAGAAATCAATTTTCCGATATCGACAAGATTTACTTAGAATAAACTCAATAAGGAATGACCGGCGCGAGTGAAGCGTGGGCCATGCAGCCAATCAAATCAAGGGCCGCCGCTACAGCTGTAATTGCGACCCTAACCTCCACTGCCCGTAATATATACTATGTATTGTGAATAGTACGTACTTCCGAATTGATTACAAAACGTGCAAACGCTATATCAATTTTTAATTGTACGTATTCAGTTATTTATAGTTTTTATACTGTCATACCGAAAAATAAATTCTTGTATGTTCTTAAAAGCTTCAATTTAAATTTAAAAAGAAAGACAATTGACCCTTAAAATGTTTTTTTTTTACTAAAAAAGAAAGGCAGAAACATAAACAAAAGCGGTAGTAAACCGCAAGTTGTTTAAACAATCGCAACTTGGAACACGAGAATTACAAATTTTAGTTTTCATTTTAAGCATCCAACTCTAGTAAGGTTTTAAAGGGTCTAAAAGTTCAATATCACCTCCACCACCTCAGCCTATGACCATCATTGATCGCATATTTTGGGAAAATGTGCAATAATCGCCCCGCTTGGCAGGCGGGTTTGCGATCGCAATATTTTCCACCGTACTAAGAAAAGAACGCTGCTGCCCGTCCTCCGGTTGTCTTTACATCCAGACTCATACAAACAGACTTGTTCATGCACAAAAAGGTTTGTCCTGTGTGGGAATCGAACCCACGACCTGGGACGTGAAAGGCTTACCACTGCGCCAATCGGTCAGGAAGTTCTAAGTTCAATGCAAGCATTTAAATAACTCTGTGTCTACAATTACAATAACACATAAAATATTATTTCAGCCACTCCATTACAAGAATTTACAATTTTACATTCAACATTTATAGACTTATAGACGGGCCGATGTCACCGTTCTAAAATACTTAGCGGAGATTCCCCGACGTCCTGAATTCTTGAGTTGATTATCTTTCTTCTAAACTGACCTCTTCAATCAATGTAGGATGTGCTAACTTTGTTCTCGAGTCAGAAAACTCGATTTGAACAAACTTAACGAAGAGTTTAAACGATTCTACTGATTAGTTGCACGAAATAGAAGATTTTGTTGAACTGCGTTAGAGAGAAATCCTATCCTCTATGTCCCATCCTATCTAGGAAACTTCAGGGCAAGAATGTAGGTATATTTTATTTTAGTCATAACGTACAAATCAATGCGTTGTATGTACTGACAATTAATTAAATTTTGTAACATATTATACAATAATTTCAAAAGTTTGACAGAGCGAGAGAGAGAGAGAGAGAGAGAAAGAGTCATTGTTACGTACGAGACGATTATGTGAAATATTAACATCGACAACAACTGTAAGAGTTGTGGATGGATTTTCAACCTTTTTTCGAATATACTGGATAAGTAAAAGGTGGGATGAGAAAATACAAACCAAAAAGGTATACATACGTGTGTAGAACTTTCAACGGTAAAGTTTTACTAGAGTAAAATTCATTACACGCGTCACTATCGTCCCGTGCACTTAAGCTTAATCAGGATGTATAGGCGCGGGAAGTGGAAGTACGCTTGGATTATGTGCTTGCTAATCTCATTTCAGAGCGCGCTTGTGTTCGCTCGACATTTCTGCTCGAGCTTTGTAAGACATAATGTTTGTATTGCTGTACTGCAGGTGAAATTGTTTTGCCTGAACTGATATATACTTCGATTAAACTCTCCAATATGTATATTATTCCAGATTTGGAATATACCATTTTAACGAAATAGTTAGTGATTATTTTTTAAAAACATTCACTACGTAATATCAATAACATTTTATTTCGTATTGAACAGAGTACACAGTGTGGTTCCTAGTCAGTTCTTTAAACTATTATAGTACCGAAAGCTTTATGTAATATCGTCAAAGAAACAAAAGACTCCACAGTATGGGAATACACACAAGTCTCCTGCGTTTACTACGCATGCGTTACATACATCTATTGCGGTCAAAAATATGCAACAGATAAACCTATAATATTAGCTTAACCGGCGAGACGTTTACAAAGGCTTATTATAAATTATACATGAAGTTTGCGACTTCTTAAGATCGACGGATCGAAAAGGGGACTATCTATATCAGAGTATGAGTATAGACGTTTTTTGTGTACTATAAATCTTATCCACCGATATTTAATGTTATTAATTTCAAACCCTCCAATCGTTAGTAGCTAATCCTTTAACTCATAAATAATTCTTCCACCATCACTACCTCAGCCTATGATCGTCCACTGCTGGACATAGGCCTCCCCCATTGATAACATCATTGGGGGAAATGTGCCATAATCGCTACGCCAGCCCGCTTGCCGGCTGGCGATCACAGTATGTTCCACTGTACTAAGAAAAGGACGCTGCTGCCTGTCCTCCGGTGGTCTTTACATCCAGACACAAGACAAACAGATATGTTCATGCGCATAAATGTTTGTCTTGAGTGGGAATCGAACCCACGACCTGCGGCGCGACAGACAAGTGTCTTGCCACTGCGCCAACCGGTCAGTCAAATAATTCTTAATTCATTATAATTGCTTGGTTTTAATTATTAAATTAACAACAAAAAACTCCTAAGTGTGAAAGATTTTTTTACTAGCCAAAAATTTTTGTATTTACAAAGAAATAAAAGCGAATAACTTGTAAAACCAGGTAAAACGCAGAATATCTTAACAGAAGCTACAAACTCACATAGTTTTAAACTTGGAAAGAAGATTTAATTTCATAACGTGAAATTTGCAAATGATAAACTTTAACTGAATTCAAAAAGTAGATTTCAATTTAAGTTTATCGTAAGAAACTTTTTCATTTAACAATTTCATTAATTTCTAACTACATTTTATACAAAACTCTTATAACTCGTTACCGTTCAAAATTAAGAATCATAGACCTCATATCTCTTTGAGGTTAACGTGTCGAGTTTCTGTTATGCGACTACTGGATTCGATTACAAGTGGAGTTAAAATGTCTATGTATTTTGTTGTGTTTACACTTTTAAGTAGGTTCGTTTTTTACTTTTGTTGTTTTTTATTCATGACATCTTTTACGCAGTCCATTATTCTTTTCTTATGCCTACCACTACCAACATATCCTTCTGCATTCGTATCTTACACTCTTCTTGTTAAATGTCATTCTACCCTCCTCATAACGCGCCTATGCCATGCTCTAGTCTCTTACTCTATATCTTCCACAGGCGCTAATTTCAGGCTATTTGTTTTTAGGACTGGACATATTACGTATATCCAATAGGTACAGGAACTGATTACTGATTTCATAAGTCGAAATTTTGAGTAATAACGCAGACGATTCTTATTTCTGAATACATATATAAAATGTTTTCCGATATAGTCTTTGCAACATATTCTCGGGTGAATTTAATTTGTATATAAAATTAGTCGTGTTTTACATACGAAAGAGACTCGTTTGTCTCTATTCACGTGAAGACCTCCACATCAATTTATCTTGTTAGTGAAATATGACACGTTTCCACTTGCCCTATAGAAAGAAGTTTTAGAATAGACGCAGCGAATTGTGATTATAGTGTTGGATGTGGGCCAGAAACACGGGCCGTATCTCATTCACGGTATAAAGATTGAATGTCAATGCTGTAATAGAAATTGCACCTACAAAATATTATACGATCTTGTAGTCTATAAGGTACGTTATATAAATAACCACCACCACCTCAGCCTATGGTCGTCCACTTTTTTTTATTGGGGGGAATGTGCCATAATCGCCACGCTTGGCAGGCAGATTGGCGATCGCAGTATATTCCATCGTACTAAGAAAGGAACGCTGCTGCCGGACTTTCGGTGGTCTTTATGTCCAGACTCAAGACAAATAGTCATGTTCATGGACACAAATGTTTGTCAATGTTTGTCGAACCCACGACCTGCGGCGCGCAAGGCAAGTGTCTTGCCACTGCGCCAACCGGTCAATCATATACATAAATAACATAAAATATAAATAACGGCCATGTAAAATTGTACCTATAATATTAAAAAGATATTATTTCAAAATGCACCTATGTAATATATTTAAAATTTTAACTTAAATTTTGTTTTTATATTCTTATCTATTATTCACCAGGAGTTTGTGTGAATTATATTAATACACTTTAGTTATAATGTATGAATCGTAAATAGAGCTTATAGTACTTCGGATCTATAATCAATAAATCAGTTTCACATTATACATCAGTGCACATCAGTTTCATACATATCTTCCATCACATCATAAAAATATAATATATGCGTAACCTTGAAGTATTGTTTTTATACCAGAATGTGGCAAACGAGTAAGTGGTCACCTTAGTGACCGCTGCCCATAGACACCTGCAACAAGCATTCCTGAGTTGCAGATGCGTTGCCTACATTTAGTAGAGAGAGGAGGAGAGAGACAGAAAAATGTACATTTCCTTCTCCTTCGAATCCTCTTCCTTCCCCATCGAATCCTCTTCCTTTCCCACCCTTTCCTTATTAGAAAAAGGTGGGAAGGAGAAGAGGACTTACATTAGGTCTCCGGCACCTCACACCCCAGAGGAGACCCAGAAAACTTCTGTTCCACGCCTGTCTTCTGTGAGGTCGTAGTATTTTACCAGTCGTGATTCGTGCAACAGATGTTGTTGTTGCAGATTTTACCACTGTCTTGTGCTATAGTATATATAATAATATAATAACATTCTACGACATTATTCACTCATGGCCGACTGATCCCAAACTAAGCAGAGCTTGTGCTATGGAAACCAGATGACTGATATACTACATACTTTTCATTTATATACTTTTCTTTTGTAAATACGTACATATATAGATAATTACACCCAGACACAAACAGCATGTCTGTTTGTGTCTGGGTGTAATTATATATATTATATATATTATATATATATGCACACAAATGTTTGCACTTGCGGCGTGAGAGGTAAGTATCTTACAACTGTGGCAACCGGTCAGTCATAATAATTATAGTTCTTGAATAGTTATAGAATAATAAGACCCACTGACAATGAACGTACCTAGACTGTGAAATTTAAACTCTGTTAAACTCCAGGGAAGAATTTGAATCGAATGACAATAGTGGGTTCACAATAAAACGAACTTAGAGACATATAATCGTGAAAAACATGACACTATCCTGTCAGCCGGGCAAAAAGGATTGTATTTTGTAGACTCGGTAAAAAACAGAAATATATCACGTAAAACTAAACTAAGTAATACGAATATTCAGATGTCGATCCCTGCTGAAATTTTCATTTCTGTAATGCTCCACTTTTGTTGTCAGACGGTGACGTCATTTATCTGCTTAGATGAAATGCACGGCCGTGTGAGCAATCATTTTCGTTCAGTTGAGCAGAAAACTTGGCAAGAACTTTTTTTAACACAATTTTTTCGAACAAAACTGACACCGGCCTTTGAACCGGCCCATTCAGTTGTTAACATATTAGCAACTTTTTTGTTGTGGATATCCAACACACAACATTGTTATTTTGTTTGCTTTAGAGCCTAACATTGATTGTCTAAGGATTAGTGACTAGGATTATATACTTGGAGCGTCACTGGCAACAGCGGTGCGTAATTTTTCTTTATGTGTTTATTTATATAGAATGACTAAATTACACACATGAAGAACATATGTACAAAAAAAAATTAAACACTGATAATTTGACTTTGACATGTAAGTCTTTCTTTAAATTCTAAAGGGTGAAATGAGTGAAGTACATTTTATGGAAAAACAAACAAGCAATAGCTAGAGGAAACAATACAATTTTAATTTCTTGATTTTCACTAAAAAATCATTACACGAATAAAACACATTGAATGTAAGTTAATTTGACGGATTTTAAAAAATAGTTTATCAAAAGGGTGGAAATTCCTATACGTATAGGGATACGATATTGCTAAAGCTACAGGTCGCAAAATTAAAATTTTAGCTACCTAATACAAATGAATGACTTTGATTTATCATAATTTAATGGAGACGAAGGCGCGGTAACAGCTAGTGTAAAATAAGATGGGAGGACAAAAATTTATAAAATAGGTCACGTTTTGAACCATCACGTGACTGCTTTGAAAATGAATATACTCATGATTCATTCATGACTCGGCATTATTTATCCTTCATCCTATACCCCTTCCAACCATCGCTTGTTGCATTGAAAGTTCTAAAAGTAACTGTTAAAGTAATATATATATATATA
>DWLR01000564.1:0-24235 GCA_018246295.1 Papilio alexanor hazarajatica | reverse complement strand
CATTAAGTGAACCGACGCCCATGGACATCCGCAACACCAGAGGAACTGCAGATGCGTTGCCGGCCTTTAAGGAAGAAATACAATCTCTTCTTGAAGGGTCCTAAGTCGTATCGGTTTGGAAATACCGTTGGGGACACATCGAGGCAGGATGCCCCATGAAAACCAATTGAATTAAAAAAATGGAATTTAAATTAAAAAAAAATAATTAAATCACTGAAGACTGTCGACAGACGTCATAAAATAGTTGGCGAAAGGTTGCCATGTAGTCAAAGTAAAATGGAATAACGGTAATTTTTACTTCTGATACGTACCTAAAAGTCAAGGCCTTGCAAAGTGAATTGGCGACGTTCATCAACGCCTTCTTATCTTCTTCGTACGGCGCGGCGCACAGCTTGCCCGCGCGCCCCCGCTCCGCCCACACCGCGTACCCGCCACGGCTGCGGATCGCGCCCAGCGTGCTCTCGCTCGTCTCGCGCTTCCATGATGCTAACGAACGAGTAACCCATACTAGAAATATAAAACAAAGGAACAGTTTAGCTCTCACATACATTTAATCGATGGACCAGTCACATTTGTCGAGCTAGCGACGTCAGATCGGGGAGGAAAATCTTGCAAGGCACTGACAAGGACCAGAAGCGTGGGGCCTCCTTCCATTTGGTTGTCCATCCATGGTAAACCATTTGAGACAAGCATAAATAACTATTGCTATTTATTCCCTTATATCGCCATTGAGGTGCAGAATAAATAAGGAAAGTTATTCGTATAACTAACTATAGTTTATCTTATATAACTTAAGATTTGCATTTCGTACTCCAAGAAGGTTTTATTTAGAATCTTTATCAGTTACGTAAATATAATTCAGTATCTCAAGAAGTAGGTATACTACTGAATATAAAACAATGTAGATGTTTATATTTCAATATTGTCAATTTCATATACTCATACATTCATGTACTTCTAAATTGTTTAATCTATATCCATGACCAATTTACAATAGTAAATTTTAAAATATTTTGTTGAGGGAATCAGTTGTCTATAAACTTACAACTATAAAACTTAGCCCGCATGATCAAGAAGACCTTGCCACAGGTTCAAGCGAGCAGTTAGCTTGGCCTACTATTCATTTTAATAGTGTGCAAACAAAGCAAATTCAACAATAATCCTTGTTCGAAAATTACCAATGATGGATTAAAAAAAACGAAAATTACAAATGAAGTTGGCAAGGCATTTTTCTATACCAAAATTCACCCTAATTGGTTTAATAATTTTTGAGTGTTGGAGTAAAATCTCTAAAATGTTATTTATATATTATTAAATACTATATTTACTATTATTTACATATACAGAAAATCTAGCTTACAGCATCCCGCTTCGTCGCTGGCATCAGGACAGTGGGGGATGCCGTCGCAACGCTGGTGCGGCGACAGGCAGCGCGGGTGCAGCGCGCAGCGCAGCGCTCCCGGCCCGGCAGCCGCGCAGTGCGCGCAGCCGCGCTCCTCCGCTGCGTCCGCGCAGTCTGGCACACCGTCGCACGCGCGCCGCGACAACGCCATCCGCCGCAGACCGCCGCTGCAATCTACACAAGTTATATAATGCGCAACAAATCTATCTTAATAAAGCTTTTTTTTAAATAGAAGAAGATGGCAAACATGCAAGCGTTTCACCCGATTTTTAGGGATGGTCTGTTAATTCAAAAAGTGCGTATATAGAAGAAATGTTTACCAGGTTCAGGCGTGCAGGAGCCGGGTCCGAAGTAGTCTGGGAAGCGAGCGCAGTCGAAGTGCGCGCGCAGCCTTTCGGGCAGGCGCGCGCCGCAGCCTGCATTGAAGGCGCGGCAATAGGCGCGGCATGGCCGCACTAGCCGCCCGTCCGCGCATTGCGGCTGCAGTATCTGACATACGAAATCCTGCAGATAAACGTAGACCATTAAATGCAATATAGTCAACAGAAGCTGTCGCACAATTGGACCAGCTCGAGCGGGGAAGTATAACCTCGCAGAAAATAGGCATGACTTAGAGATGTTGATTACTTCTGCGATTATGACGATAACGATGAGTGAGCTACTGCAATAATGTGACGCATGCCCATACTAGTTTCATATCTTCACCTTAAAAATACAATAACCAAGCGACACTGATATATCTTAGTTGTATGTACGTACATGTAGGTACAAAGAGTCCTATATCTTCACTTTTACGTTTTAAAAGCATACGATCTGCAAAGTTGAATTCTATAAAAAAGTTAATCGCCTTACCTGTGCTAAATGCGAACATTCAGCATCCAAGAGTTCTCTAAAAGCGACCAAATCTCGCATAAGCGATTCCTTCGAGGGGTGTGCTACTAAGTTGGGGTACGTCGTGATGTTGTAGGGTAGGTGTGAACAAAGCGGTAGTGTCAGCGGCGAACATTCCCTCACTTCCTCTACCAACTCAAAGGATATCATCTCAGTCGTCGTCGCCTCCTCTTCTATTTCGTCCGATTCCGTTAATGCTTGCGAGGATATTACTGAGCTTTCCTAAACAAGATTAAGTATATATGTAGATAGTATTAACAATTTAAAGAGTTTGTAATGTTCTGAAAGCTGCGATTTAAAATAAGTTTAAAACTCATGTCATCGTCATTGGTTCTGTACTTAATTTTATTTCCAACATTTGAAAAAATAATTAATAAAAAAAATTAAAACCATTATCAATTTTCAAAAGAATGATGTAAAATATTATGGTCACCTCAATATGCAATGTGTCGGGGAGAATAACAATAGTCTTGAAGTAGTCGGTGGGCGTTCTGAGCTCGCGGTCCATCACCTCCGTGACGTCGGCCGTGGACACCGCCGTGAATATCGGCTCAAAAGACACCTCGAAATGGACACGCTCTCCTTCTTCAGCACTTTATGCAAACAAGGTTTATTTAAGCTTTCTATATTGTAAAACACGTATTCGACTCTTTGTAACTTTGATTAAGATGCGTTACACACTAAGAGATATGCCACCGACCGTTTGTGAACATCGTCAGTTTAAACCCGATCTAGCCATATAATAAACTGTCAGCAAATTGTGAACTGAACAATTCATTGATATTTTCAGATATACAATAACTTACGTACATATCCTTTATATACATATCGATATAGTACGTGTGTAGGTTTGTAATACCTACGCTTGACTATTGTTGGAATTCATAGAATGTTAGTTACTTAATTTTGTACCGAATAATCTGATTGAAAGTTATGACGATGATCCGCTTTCATATGGGCAATAGTGTCGCCTATTTACAGCCGCAGCCAGTAGCGTGCGTATGATCTTCTGTGACCGACGCATTGTGCTGTGTGCGATTGACACGGGAAAGTTTATGCGTGATCGGATTCCTAAGCTTTGTACTTTCTATGCTACGCACGCACTCAATACATATATAATGTTATTCGGCCTTTTCTTTTCGCGGATACAATCCTTTGTGCTAAATATGTAACAAATATATAACTAATTTATATATTTATGCGAGTGTTTTTTTAAATGTCATCCGTGTAATCTAGGCTTTATAGAATGATGTCGTTTGTTAATTTCACCTGTTTCAGTACAATTAATTCTAGATCACAAATCAATGTAAAAACAATTTTTTTTTTTTAATTTATGTTAATTTGGTAAACGATAACAAAGAACTAACAAAACTATCTATCTCCCTACTAAAGGTACTAACTACAGAGAACTCAAAACGTAATTTAATCTTAAGTATATTGAAGAAGCTGTCTTAAAATTATGTATTATACCTTCATCTCCAACGGAACTGTGACATGAAGATTAAAACAAATCCATACAGGAACTACATGCTATGTCGTGTGTTAGGAGATACGAATACGACGGTTTCATAACATCGTTCAACAGCATAAGATGTGTAATGGCGTCATGCTTTAAATAACATTTGTAGATCAATTACGATTCACTTTAATGAAACAGCGAACTTTTATTTTTCTTTATTGTCCTGTTGCACGCTCGATCGCTGATCTCGTGAGATGTTGAGAAAGCTAACTTTCTCCGACAAGCTTATAGGTACATACATATTACACGTTGCGGTGAAATGAAAATTTCTGTTTTTGCATCGCAAGAACAATATGCGTAATTTACACATTATTGTTTTTAAAAATGGTCGACCCACTTTTTTAATTAACTAACATTTAACACTGGCTTAATGGTTATAACAAGATATTATTGTTTAGGACCATTTTTGCGTAAAAATGTTTTCGTTAAAATTTAATGTCGTAATTACATTACACATAGAATCTTATGGTCAATTTCTACAAAGTACTGTCTATGCAGAGTGCACTTATTATAAAGTTTCTCTACTTGATGAACGGATTTATTTCTGTCGAGAATCACCTTATCGCTTCCTCGCCTCTTACAACAGGGATGGAACCCCTAGGATGTTATAGAAGAGGGGAGAGTATTATATATTTATACTTATAGTATTTTATAAGACTTACTGCGATTACCAATATAAGCACTTGTTAAATTCAGTGTTTGTTCCAATGGAATGGAACTTAATAGACAGCTCGTCAAATTAGGCTAATTTGACAATGATTACCTGACTGGAAAGATCGAGTTCACTCCATTTTTAAATAAAGAGCAGTCCTCAATTGCCGACTATATCTTGTTATAAGAAAGGCAGAACTCCTTATTTCCAATAGTTTCAAAGGGTTCAAGATCAATCTGAATAGCGACAATTTGGAGAGCTTCTTGTCCAGTAATGATGGAATTTTAATGTTAATGAAAGGATAAAGATCTTATTGGTAACTCAAATGTCATATTTCCATTGCATTTTAAAAATAGATCAACGTTTTGTAATACCAGTAGACATGGAAGCTTCTCATATGCGTATCGTGATTACGTGGTGTTCATGTAATGCTAATTATTGGGAATTGTGACGATGTTTTCACACGTTTTTGTTGTTGAAATTTGAAACTAGGTACATTGACAAATATAATTAGAATTTCCATACTAATTACCATACATAATTATATGAACATAAAATGTATAGATTTTTTCTTTAGTTTTAGTTGGCGCAAGTTTTTTAGTCACAGCCTTTCTATGAATAAAAGTGATGTGGTGTGTGTATAATTTCTACTTTCAAAATTCATCAACTTAGATTGAGAATACATGCTTTAACTAATTTTTTATCGTTTAGATTACCACGGAAATTGATTAAAGGACAATCTAACTTTATTTATTATATTCAATATTGTATCCATAAAAAACTATCCTTCTCATTAACCCTCAAAAAAATGTCGTTAAGCATCTTACCTGTCGAGAGCTAAAATTTCAGCACCCACGAAACATGATCGCAGCTCAGAGTTACTGTAGGCATTGTATAACGCTTGGCGTAAGTCAAATTCACGTGTGCTATTCTTTACTTCTAGATCGTTCTCTTCTCTCTCCGTCTCTCTCCAGGAGGTAACCACGAAGGAACCGCGGAAAGTTTGTCGATTTAGAGGATCCCCGAAGAGGTACATGTCTGTAAGAAAGAAATTATGAAATTGGAATTTAAAATAAATTTTGTTAGAATCTGTAATTTGTGATTGGAGTTTGGTTATCTAGACGACAGAGTTTTATATTTTATTCCCGCCGAGATGAAATTTGTGTAATATTTTTTTATTTTCAAATAACACCTGTTTTTGCCGCGTCACTTGATCGGTGTATGGTTAGAAACGACATTCGGTACCTAATGGTAATTACAGCTAAAAGTAATATTTTATCGTTTTCTGACTAAAACAAAATCGACTTTATATTTGTATAATTCTTTTTTCATAGGGATAAGAAATAGAAAAAAAAGCTTCATTTACAATATGCCATAATAATAATAATATCGACAATAATGGCTTTATGACACATATTATCTATTATCGAAATTAATATACGCGGAATCAAATTACCTAATAATTGAGCTAGGATAATAAGAAACGAACGCGTGCAAATCCGCGGCCAAAATCTAGTTTTATTTATAATTATTTATAGTCTCTGCGTCACATTACAAACCCATTACACTCAAACCTTACTTGTCTTAAACCTACCAATATATCAATTTTTTTAGTCGGTATGTCTTCGGAACCCAAAATATAATGAAATTCAAAATTAAATGGGACTCCATTTGCAAAAATCCCCTTAAAAAAAACAAAATTTTTGTAATGGATTCGTAAATGACGAAGTTCTGCGGTACAAAACTTAAAAAATACACCCGAATTGAGATCCTCCTCCTTTTTTTATAGTCGTTTAATAATTGATAAAAATCTGAGATAATTCATATTTATATTTCTATCTGAAACCATATAGTTTAAGAAATGGGAATAGCTTTACACATTCTGCATTATTTAACTTATAGTTCATTACTATACATCAATAGATTTAACACTCCTACTGGATTTCTAAATCCGATTTGTGTTTTGAAACTCTCCAACTTGCACATCGAAAGTCAAATGGAAAAATGTTCTACATCAGTAGGAATAACATGCAATTATTTTTAACCTTTCAAGTTTTTTTTTTGAATAATAATATTTATCTTCCGTACTAAATAAATAATACGGACGAAAAACAAGCGAGATATTGGTTTAGAATCGAGGCACTTGTTGCGGCGAATGCAAGGCCGGTCCGAGCGCCGCGGCGGCCTCTAACGGTGACGGGCCGCGCCGCGCGCTAAATGTCCGCGTCCACTGATGGTGACATCATGTTTGTTTACGAAGAAATTCCAAAAACAAAATTACTTATAAAAACAGTATTGTTTGTATTTGGTTTTTAATTGTAAAGCAATATAAATTACTATCAGATAACTTGCTTTAAAAAAATTAGGGGCAAATACAATCTCATCTATTTCAAAATAAAAGAATCCAAAAATCTTTTGCAGTGAACATACAAAAAAGACATTGTTGGCAGTTTATCATAATATTGTTTTTATAAATCAACTCAAATTAAGATAACATTCATAATTTTTACAGCAGGTAAATTATTTTTAATTCAATTACTGAATTGACACATTGACATTACATTCGAGTGGTCGATACATTAATCTGCAGTAAAGGACATATGTCATTTTAATACTAGTATAGGTTGTCTTAATTAGTCAAATAGACCCGTGAGTGGATGTTGCCGTCATATTTCCTCTCGTTGGAGTAATTACCTAAGTATTTCGGTTAACACGTTCTCATTTCTAGTATTGGTCTTGTGAAACATATTCAAGTGGTTATATTTATGGACAAATTCGCGCACGATGCTATACCGGTCTATTGAAGGTTGGTCAGCGACTTTGAAAATTTTGCGCCCAGTCCGGTGAGTCACTACTGAATCTTCTTCGCCAATAGCCGTGAAGCCAAAATAGTTTATTCTTTGAACTAATTAATTACTATCGTAAGCAAATTATGCCAATTTGAAATGCCAACCAACGAAATAAGTAAAATATAAGAATTATTTATAAATAAATATAAAATTGTAAGAATAAAAAAATAATAATTAAAATTAAGTGTCCAGAATTTTCTAGTAAGACTAAAGTCTTGAATCATCTCCTAGTAAGATTCTTAGTTGGAATCGGTATTTATTATATTATATTATATTATATTAGTATATGTATATTATTTTTAATTAACTAAGAAGAATGTTAAAAACACTAATTTACAAAATTAACATATTAGCCAAATTATGATTGTGATAGATTTTAGAGCAATTGATTGAGACTTTACTTAAGATCAAGTTCATACATTTGACATACTTTAGTTCACAGCCAAGGATTGTATCACTGAGTTTATGAAGAATAGAAGAATTAACGAATTTAATTATTTCATAAGAGCATTTTTATACTAAAATCACACCACAACTTATATTTCACGAAATAAACGCATATACTCGTAGTTGCCAGGAAAATTAATAGTAATTATCATTAGCCCATAAATCAGAGCAGTGACTTCGCTTTTGTATTTGTGTCACCGATCGATTATGAAATTTGTTATTTTATAATCGGACTAGGCATATAACTTAGCTAAACTAACTTCGTCATGTTATAACTGTCAGCTATTTGTGAATTGAAGGAATGATCGACATTTGTTGACAGTTTATAATAGTATTGTCTAGTCTGTGTATGATGAATTGATGAAATTCATAATTGATCGGTGACAAGGTTTGACATATGTTGTGTTTATATAACAGTGGTACCAACGGCCGAGGTAAACGGCGACAGCGGCCAGCAGCAGCAGCACGAGCAGCGCCGCGAGCGCCGCGCAGCAGCCGCGGCAGGGTCGGCTCAGCTTGCGCCGCGTGAACCGAATGTCGCTGCTCACAGACATTGTCGACTCCGGTGGCCTGTGGCCGCGGCACCGCCGCTGTCCGCTACGCGTCCACCCGTAGCCAAGCTAAAGGCAAAAATTATTTATTCATAGAAGACAAACACAAACACGTGTAAGCACGCTCACAAATGAGATACGAACGCAACACATAAAGTTAGTTTTGAAGGTAAAATGTATTTTAATTATTAGCTAACTATTCAATTATGATTGGCGGCTAATACAAGTAATTTTACTTCTAATTTTATTGACTTTAAATAAGTTAATTCATTCGTCTAAGAAAGGATCCATAATTTCGTTTTTTTTTTAAATATACAATTCAGTGTACAAAGTGCCTATATACAATATTCAAAAAAGACCGTCTAATGAAAGCCCCTATACTTATTGTCTAACAACGGCATAACTTTACTTTTCTCTTTCTAATGTCTGTCTATTCTTAACTTTCGTGTTATAGAAATGTAATGGCAATGGCGAATTAAATTTATCACAATAACCTCTACACGAGTTGGATTTACGTAAGAGATTATTAACTTTTCAATTAACATATATTTTATTCAATTAACATATATTTCGTTTTGCTTACATAGTACTTTTAACAAATTTGTGATGTATACAAATGTTGTGAACAGCAAGTCATATGTACATAAATAATATGAATTGCAAATAAGTCAGACGATTACTCTTTACTTATACAAATCACTTCTTACAATCCATATAAAGACGGTTTGTTACCTTTTTCGTAAAACAACATTCAAAAGACAAGGATCGTAAGGACACGCTTCATGTACTCTGCAATACGCGCAACGTGACTGTTTACAAACTGTTACGAGTATATTTTTATTGTGTGATCATTACGTTAGAGAGAGCAATGAATTGTAAATGTGCCGGCGATTGATCATGTTTCGTAAGACTTAGCAATGCTCGTAATTTTTTTTACTTCAATCTATTATTACACGAATGGTTAACATCGCGGTTAACATCGCATGTGTGATGTAGTTTCCTATTAAACCTATCTGATGTTCTGATTTTTTAAACGTACTAAAGATTTGTAACTCTACCTATCAAAAGGTGAATGTCCCATTCGTCTTGTAATTTTATAATTAAAATAGCACGTAATCATGATGCCAACGATCCGGATAACTTTTTAAAATAAATGTCAAGGACATTAAATATGAGAAATTAATTAAAAACCGATTTTAAGCAAGATTGAGATATCGGTCGGCTTGTATCTCATTAATTATCAAATTTTTCATCCATTAATTTTGTGCACGAGTTGTGAGTCGTTCTCTATGGGACTGTGGTATCAGAAGTGGCATCTCTGCATTATTGATACAAATGTCAGACGGTCGAGATTGCTTATATTGTAACATTAAAATCCAATTTTAAACATAGAAAGTAAGGTCAGGTTAGTCTGTGAGTATAGATTTATAAAAATCATTTGTTTATGAAATATCGAGTAATTACTTTCCGGAGAACTTTCTCATAAACTGTTTGCAGCTAACCCAGTGTTTTCCGGATATTTTGCATAATTGCGTCTCAATAATTAAAACTGTGGCAAATTTTACTTAAATTTAAAGCAATATACGTCTCAATATTGTAGTTATATAATTAATTATTAAATCGTTACAGTAGATCACATTACTATAATTTACACAGACCAATTTGGAGTTTACATACAAACAAACACGTCTTCAGGTAAGTAAAACATTAGTAGATTTTTTTAGATAACAGGATTTGTTCGTGTAAATATAGCTTGATAAATATAGCAAGTATTTTTCAACCGCTTTGCAAAAATTTGGTAAGCGTGATTTTGACTACAAATCGACTGGTCGGAATATAAAAGTGTTTGCCTTTTTAAGTAATATTATGTAAAATGTATTAAATTGCGTTGCAATAAATAATTATGAAGTCTGTTTATCTGGTACACTTACTCTACCTTTACTTATCTCTATCTATGGCATTATGTGTTGAATTATAGACGGTGACGTAGCAGTTAGCAATTTAGTGTACATTAGTTTCTCTTCGAATATTTAATACGAAGACTTATTTGTAATGTCATGTATACTTCCTTCTAATATGTTTTGCTTACATGACAAGTTGATCAACCAAGAACTTTTTTTTCTATTAGAAAATAATGAATAAACTTTCGAGAGAAAACTACTAATTTGTATTTTTCCTTTGGCAGTGGCTCGAGTAATGTTGAGTGATCATATTTACTACCAACCTATATTTACGTACGTTCTTTAAAACGATGATGTGATCTTCTTACCCAAATTTGTCTATTTGTCTTGTTTGTTTAAATTGCGAACTTCAAATAAGATTATATTTTATGAGTTAATAATGTGGATATTTATAATGATGTTGCTCAACGGTCTACTATTAATTGTAAATATTATGGTTAAGTAATAATCTCGACGGACCTCGAATCGAAACTTTTCTGAATGATTTAAAAATATTGCAAATAAAAATGTAATATATTCTTTATTAAAATAAATTAAAGAAAAAAAACCAATAAGACTTCATAGGTCCGTTTCAAATTGCTTCATTATAATTACTCCTGGCCCCAGATAACGATGTATATCTGGTAGAAATCTTATTTACAGACGAGACATATTCGTGATGGTGATGGTGGTTTAACAAAAGCACACGTTCAAGAGTAGTGGTGTCGTAGGTTCAGGTTGCTATGATGGTCGCCAACCTCCGACAGGAGATAGCACCCAAAGAAGAAGAAGACATATTCAGTTAATTTAGGTTATAATATCCTCAATGAAATTCTTTAAAAAAATTATAATTAAATTTTGGCACAGAAAAAAATAAAGTGCGTCATATTATTTCATTCAAAGGCTTCCGTTTGTGTTGTTGTTAAAGTTTTATTTTAAATCACTTTAAAATTTTCACATCAAAAAGTCTTTTTTGCTTACTGAAACGTAAAAGATGAATATAATATTTAAAAACAAAGTACTTCAGATATATTGAAAGTACCTACTTTATATAGAACAATCTTTTCTTTGTAAAATAATACAAACTGAACTTGAAGGTCTGTCAAAACTAAAAAGTTAAAATAGTGATTTTTAATGAATAAACATGATTAATTAGCAAGTGTAAGAAACAACTTTATCCAATATTAGCACTATACTAACATGACAAATAAAATAAAAACTACTTAGTATCATTGCGTGGGTGTTCTTAAGTTTACAAAATTTCGTAAGAGAAAAAAACAGTGTTATAATATTTCGATAAAAGTTAGCAAACAGTCAAGGTAACCAAACTGAATGCCTCTGGGTAAATGCCAGTTGAAGTTAGTTTGACCTATACTGTAGACGGTTAAACTAATAAAGCACACTAACTGCAATAGATTAGTGGTTCAGTTTATAAAACCTTTAAGCTTAAATCTGTACGATTATTTTCGTAACCGATCTCGCAAATATATGAAATTTATCAAGTTAAAAAAAAACTGTTTGTTGGATAAACATAAATACAAATGTTAAAATGGAATAGTTAAAATGCTTGATAAGATATTAGTATTACTAATAATTTAAAGACTTGTTTTTAGGTCGTGTTGATGTCTCACGTACCTTTGATTCGAGTACATAGAAACATTGGCATAAACAACAAACATCGAAATATTCGATGAAGGTTAAATAGGAACTTAAAAAGAAAGGTAATAACAACAAAACAATTAGCGCCTTATTATTGGTTATCGAGACGAGGTCAGCGGGAATATATTAACTTCAACTGCTCTCAATACATTAATGCTGCCATTGTGATACACAAAATAATGTAATTACTATTTAATAATTTTTCAAATAGCGTTTATGTATTGAAATCACCATAATCGTATAGCGTAAAATAAATTTAAAGTCATTATCTATAGGTACTTATGAAAAGAAAAGATTTGATTGTTTGTTTCGAATAAACTAAGAAATTACGTTTTTGATTAGTTTCAAAATAAAGTAATCTTTGCTATATTTTTTATGTTTATATATGTAACGAGCGAAGCTGAGACGGGTCAGGTTACTAGTAAAAAATAAGTCAGAAGTCAAAAATTAATATAAGTTTGTATGATTAAAGAGAAAAAAAAACTTGTTAAAGCGATACTTACAGTGATATGATAACCTTCCTATATTCTCCAAGAGCATTGCGTATTCCGTTTTCATCAGATGTTTTTCATACATCCATATTGTAGTCAATCATCTTTCAGACAATAGATGCGACTCCGAAGACGACGTTAATTAGAGAAAGTATTATTAGAAAAGAAAATAAATATAATAAAGGATAAATATAACTGTTATTGCTGCTGTTAAAACTATATAACCATAAATTGTTAATCATGTAAATGTTAATCAGAGGTAATGAAAATTTAACTTTTGAGCTCTCAAGTGACGATTTTCTGATAATGAGGATCTCTTGTTTAGATGTGTCCAATCAACAATTAATTTATTTTAAACCTTATACCATGCCCATAAGAATATTTTTAAAGTAAAAGTAGGAAACAATCTTCTAGCCTTTACTTATGTCGGACTCCTATTAAGAGCTATTTGAAAGTAAACTAGTAAAGTAAACTAAATATGCATGCATAAATGTTATTTAGTTCGTGATTTATTTTCATTGCATGTAATGCAAAGGCACAGAGTTAAACTATACAAATACCGTAGAGATCGCGGCAATGCTTGCAACATCGAACTTTTGCAATATTATGTATTTGTAAAATAGAGCTTTATTGCAAAAGTGCCGCAGTACTTTCGAAACTACGTCCAGAACAAAGCTGTGTGTATCTAGAATTTAAAATAAAACTTCAACAATGTATTCTTCTTCTTTTTTTTACGCACAAACGTTCATTACAATTTATTACACTCATTATATAGTTTCATTTATTTTTTGTTTCAAATAACTCATTAGAATTTTAACTTAAACTTAATCAATAAAAATACCTATAAAAGATACGTATGTTTTTTTTTTGTAAATATTATTGCTGTGTTTAAGCTTACATTTTCTTGTTCGATTAATATGAGAACAAGATTGTGAATGTGACCTGGTGACATGTTTTAAATTATGCCATCAATGTTAAAATATACTTATGACGACATTAAGCAGGTGCTATATTCGACGAGTTCAACAAAAATTATGATTTTAACACGTTGTACCTTTATACTGTATAAACTCTTTGTTTATACAAAATTACTGTACAGTTGCATCTCAGTTCAATTTTTAGCCTTTTCTCTTACATTGAACATTCCTTTTAAATTACATTCGTTCTCCACAGCCACCAATGGCGAAAATGTTATTTTATATTATACGAGTATCTCATTTGTTATTGTAAATCAATTAAAACTGAAAAATCGAGTAAAATTGTAAATTTTCCATAATCATTTTTGATGACCGTGACAGGACAATAATATGTTATAAATACGAATATACGGAGTGACGAAAATTATCAAACTAAATTGTTAAGAAAATTTGACAATTTCGCTTCAATGACGTAACTGAAGATAACAAATAAGATCAAATATGAAATAACATCTCATTTTTTTATCTGTGTATGTTATCTGTGGAGAACGAATGTAATACAAAACATTTACCTCAAACGGCAAAAAAACAATAAATGGCCTACTGTAATGCTTTACACCAGGGGTCGGCAACCTATGACCCGTGTGTCACGGAGTGACCCATTTGGTCATTTCAAGTGACCCACTTTAGTTCCGAAAATAAAATATAAGGTATACAAACATTTTTTTCTATTTCCCAAAAAAATTTTGTCGCAAAGTTATGAACGTACCAAATTTGAATCCAGTATAACATAAAAATATCAGTTAAAGCCCCACCCCGCCTGACTGGATATGGAATCGGCCGATAGTATGTGGAATGCAGCGACATTGTCCGAACAAATTGTACCGTTCCTGGACTGTTTTAATACGAAAATATCTCTGACGCAAATGTCTCTTTAATACTCGCATTTAGGTTGATTTTGACCCGCGGCCAAAAAAGGTTGCCAACCCCTGCTTTACACTATTTAATTGACGTATTAGAGCTGCAATATGGTAATTTAGTAAATAATAACATTTCCATATTCCGTAAAACTCTTGAATTGTGAAAAATGTATAATCAAGATTAAAAATAATCAATAGCATATTAATATTTTGACTCTGTTAAATTATATATACCAATAGTCAGGTCATAAATTCTGTCAAAAACTTTCGATGTAATTAATAAAACACTTTTTGATAATTATTTAGAAATTATATATGAAATAAAATGTAATCAAATGTAGAATACAATTTGATTTACCCAGGTGTTCATTTAACGCCCTTTTGATAGTGGTTCTGCTTAGCTCCATCTGTAGAGCTATGATTTTTTCTTTACAAACAGGATTTCGTCTGATTCGCGCCTTCACTGCTTTAGTGATCGCTGATGTCCTAACTGTGCGGGATTCGCCAGTCCTCTTACAATCTTCGAAGCTTGAATCTTCAGTGTATCGTTTGACAGTAGGATGAACAAGCCGTAGTATTATTTTAACATTTTCAAAATATTGAAAATCCTTGTTGGCACATAACCACAGCGGTGCAACGCGATAACCGCGACTCTGTCTTCTTTCATCGACCGCTCCATATTGAAAATTAATAAAAATGTATTTCTACTTAAATCTGGTCAGTATTCGAAAATATAAAATAATAAGGTTTTGGCAGAACTTACATATATCAAGTGACACAACATAATATAAGAATCTCTATTAATAAAGAGTTTATACAATACTCTTCTTCGAGAGTTCAGATAGTTTATGAGGATACGATGCGACTTGAAAGTGACTTAAAAGTAATGCATTACATGAATGCAATATTGTAAGCGCAATTGCGAATTGAAATACATAAGGAGTTTAGAAGAAATAAGTAACTTATCGACAAAGGAAAAGCATGCGGGCGTAGTTGTATTAAAAATATACAAAAGTATATATTTTAGGTGTCTATGTACTCGTACTTCAATGTCCTCTAAGTGGGAGGCATTCTTTAGGCGTGTGCACTTGGCGACCTACATCCGTCCCACGTTTTTGTCAGCGCTCGTGCAATGCGCGGCCGTCGCTGCATAGCATTTTTGTCGGTTTCTATTAACATCTAAACTCCGATAATGCGGACAACCTCACTTTCGACCAGCGCGCGAACGTGCCAATATTTGAAGACTTGCTTTATTTAGTACACCTGTTGCTATCTTTAGATAGATAGAGGAAAGACGACAGTTTGATTTGTTTTTTTTTTAGTAATTGTGCGTATTAGGTAATGCGAATATATGTAGGTGTTGTTGAATACATGTATTACCAACACGACTTATTACGCCGATTGGGAATAAAATGGCGAGTCTTGTCGGTTAGAGATAAATTCAGTTCCTGTTATGTTTATGACATGTAAATGTAATGTTCGGGTGGTCTGAGAAGGGGTTGTAAGTGACAACGGCAGCAGAGTCGACGAATATAACTTTTATTAAAGTTAAAATTAAACAAGCAAGTGGGCTTTACTTCCGCACTGCTTCTATGTATCGGAGTTACAACCGGACTGACTTTCTTTTGGGGTGGAGAAGCTTATATTCAAAATAATTACAGATATCATATGAGAAATGTAAACAATCCATTTGGCCTCTACGACAATAACATCAACAACACATTAGGTAAGTAAACAATGTGAGGACTTCGGACTGTACACTCATTACAAATAAGTGGTAGTTTCTAAATTATCAGTTATTAGAAATTATGTAAATATTACATAAAAAGCGGGTTTTAATTGCAATTATGTCTAGACAGACATGGGTTGGAAAAAGTAAATTTTGAGAGCTTAAATTATATTTGTCTCTGATTATCAAATTAGAATAATGCGGTCGCTGAATTCCTATTTATTATAATTAATATTTATAATATATTGAAATTAAATTAATGATTATTACTTTTTATTGGTATCGATTAAAAGTCACCGGTCCAGACGCATTACCGGTAATGAAAGCGACAATTAAAACTGGAAACAGTCGTGGCTTGATGTGAAAGTTGATATAATTTTGTCAACCAGTCACTTACATTAGTTATGATGCGGACGGATACAATGAACTTACTATCTACATTGATCAGTGATCAATAAAATTAAAGACATCAATGGTATTTTCACCACGTGAAGTATCCGGATACTTTGTTAATTTTTTCTCACTGAAGTAGTACGCTGTTAATAATTCTTCATTTATATTCGTTCATACAAATACTTTAAACACGAAACGGCTATTAAATCAGCTACGGTTATGCATGACTTACAATTTCAGTGCCTTATAACATTAACTGTGTGTGTGTGTGTTTTTTTTTTAAATTAAACACAACGATTATGTTTGTAACAGATTAATAAATATATAATGTCCTTTCCTTTTTTAAACCTGAACGACGGGATGTTTAAGACGTTTAACCAAGGGCAAATAATAACTTTTGATAAAATGGCGCTGCTTAGGGTTTAAACATTAAAATGTGTACAGAACTGCATTTTCGGTAGTTCTCTTGAAATAATGTCGTGGTATTAGCCCAGCGATTTCACTAGCTTACGACGCTATTCAGACCTGCAGCTGTTGTTATAGATGCAGCGGGGAAGTAAACAGAGATAAAATTACTCAGACGTATATCACTGCCCTTCAAAAGACCTTCAGCAAGATACTGATAGAAAACGCAACACAAATTTCTGTAATAAAGTTTTGCCGCCTTTTCATAGTTACAATACTAAAGATGGGCAAATAACATCATATATGTCTATTATCCGGCGATGGGAGTTGATCGACTCGGTTCCCGTCACTTGAATGCCAATCTAGTTTTAATCGTCAATCTCTTCATTGTCAAAATTAAAAATCGCAATGCAAAGTAAATTATTCCAAAACTTATACATACTTGAAGTAACTATATAATAAGTATAGATTAACCTATTTGTAATTTGCGAACTCCGAATTAATTATTCTGCCACCATAAGAATTATTATTTTAATTATTGACTCATTAAATATTGAAAGGACGACGTCAGGCAAAAACTCGCGGCATTTTCTTAAGACGTATGTTGCAATTTTTACCGTTTATAGCGGCGTGGATAAAATACTAAGTTATTGCCAATACGTATTTACAAAAGGACAACGATTTGGAGCCGAACCAAACCAAACCCATGGCACGAATACCACTCCCATAACTGAACTCGCTGGTATGGGTCGAATTAATGAAAAGGTCAAACCGATACAGAAACAATTTAGCTATTGTTTTCGTTTTAAAATAGTATCAAATATCACACTACTTTAAGGTGTGACATTTGATCCTATTTGTTATTTTATTTTTAATATTTTTGTTGATATGATCTAAATAAATATATAACATTTTAAAATAAACTGTTTAAAAGAAATAAATACAAGTCAAAGTAACTATGGATTTTAAAACTTTTCTGACGCGTCTTTCTCAGATTACAGGTGCTCTTTCGCTTGTAAACCCTGCCTAACTATAACCTGCATAAGAATACGCTGGTAATATAACAATCACGATAAATTATTATGACCACGTGATGCACTGTTTGTTCAGACGCTCTCAGAAATGAAAACCATACAAAGCTATTACACAACGTCAATCTTAATGTAGCATAATATTCTTAACGTAAATGATTAATATTAACAACGTCCTTTGAATACAATTTATCATATTTCTTGATATTAAGATATTGTACATAATTATTGCGCAAGGCTTTGGTCAGTTTTAGCGTTTTAAATTTCCATGCCGAGTAACGTAATACAATTGGAACACGGCGTCGTCGTGGTTCTTGACTGGCGTTTTGAAACACGACCCGCATCAACATCTCCATTACTGATGCTATTCGTACAGTCCCACTGGCCTACAGTTCGGTAAAAACAGATAGCAATCAATAAATATAAATATTAATGTTTCAATTTAAATTTTATAACGCTACAGTATACTGGCAGGCAAAATAACTGTTCCGAACGTAAACACAATTCTTGAGAAGATGTACCTTGTGACTAAATCTGATTTCAGAAGGTCGTGAACTTTTCGAATTTGTTCACCTTTCCCAAATGTTTTGTAATATTGCCGCCGAACGTGTTGTAATAAATCTAAACCATATTTTATTTAAATTATAATTGTAGATAATTTGATAAAAAATTAATACTTATAGTCATAAAAAGACTCAATGAAAAAGGAATGCATTTTTTTTTTCTGAACCAGTACCAGGCTTTCTCTGAACGGTATGCCACCAAAACAGCGATTAATAAATGTGGAATTTGTTTTCTCAAACGTTCTAGCTTCTATACGACTTCCTTCATCACCTACCACGTGGCAAGTAAGTATTTACTTGAAGCGGCAATTGTCAATGTTATTTGTGGTGGAATCGAGGATCAAACTGAGGTTACTTGCGTGCTATGAAACTTAATGTAAGCGCCCGAGGACCGACAACAATCCCAGAGTGTTATGCATATACATATTATAATAGATATTCTCATAAAATTCCTAAATGTATTTAAATAATTCTTAAACATGTAACCATCTCTGACATTTTTCTTACTATTCTTCAAATTAAGTCAAATTATTATTTATATAGAAGATATTGCTCTGGTTCCATTTATATAACTTATTCTTATATTAAATAATAATTACATTAATGTAATCAAATAGGCGAACATGATTAAATGTATAATAAAAAATCAAAGAAGCGGTCATTATGTAATCACAGTTACTTTGATTTTGAGAGATTATAAAGTTAGTCCAGAAGGTGAAAAGATATAAAGACTTTTCAAAAAGATAGTAGATAGTCACTCAAGAAAGATGTGAATGCGTGATTCAACTGCATTCAATTGTAGTCTCAGAAAGTAACACAGAAGTCACGTATGGCAGTAAACAATGCGTGTTAGTTCTCACTTAATACATAGAGGTGAGAGTTTGATAAGAAAGTCATCTATGCTAGTTAAAATAATATAGATAAGTGGTATTTTAGAAGAATACTAAGCGTGACCTTTGTCTATAAAGTATTTTTAAAGATGAAGCGTTATTTAACCATTGTTAATAATAATTAATTAGTTGGTGGATTTATAATATCGTAAGACGCTATTGATACCATATTAGAAATTACACTAATAATGGTATTCTAGGAAAGTCTTTATATAGTTTTTTTTATTCCAAAACATATTTTATTTTATTTTTTCATAACCTCTAGCCGTAAACTAGCATTATTACTTAAAACTTGTGTTTTTTGTCTTAATATTAATTATATTGTATTTCCCTATTAATATTGTAATTTGTGTTACCCATTTAAAATGTATTATTTTTTACCCCGATATCAAAAAAAAAAAATAAGAACCGTTGTATCTTTTGTGTTTGTTATCGCAGAACTTCGCCATTTATGAACCAACTAGCTGTTGTCCGCGACTTCGTTCGCGTGGAATTCAATACTGATGTATCTGTTATATGAGAACATATATTTGCGTGATAAAAGTTCTGCAGAAATGTACGGACATTTTTCCAGAATAAAAGCCTAGGTGATGTTCCAGCCTATCTATCTCTGTGTCAAATTTCGTCCAGATCTGTTCAGCTGGTGTGGAGTGACCTGGTAACAAATGTCCATCCAAACATTCGCATTTATAATATAATGATTTTTTACCCTCCGTAATTTTTGTTTGTAATAAATACTATCTTACATCCTTCCCAATATATATAATCTATACATATAATAAATATTATAATAAAGTTTAACGATGATCGGTTAAGTAGGTTTTACTAAGCCTCTCCCCCCTTTACCCCTTCAACCCTTTTTACCAAATTTCCTCAAACTCGGTTTAGTGATTTAGGCGTAAAAGCGTAACAGACAGACAAAGCTACTTTCGTATTTATAATATTAGTAGGGATTACGAAGAAAAAAAGTAACTAACTTAAATATTCAGTTCTTTTCTAAATTAAGTATTACCTAACCTTAATAAATAAAAAATAAAATAAATAACCATTTTATTGCCAGAAAAAAAACACAAACACAACCTAAAAAAGTGCATAACAAAAAAGAGACAGTTATCTCCATTTTTGCCATCGACTAATAGATTTAAGGGGCCCGTAAAGAAATTTAAGTTTCAGTTTAATCACTGCCAAAATGTCACCTACAATCTTAGGACGCCCTTAAAAGATATGGACTCGATATTTGGCCTTTTAGATCTAAGTGACGGTTCATATGTTGCATTATTATACAGTTGATTAAATAACTAATCAAATTTTACTTAAATACCACATATTTTTAATGAGACGGGACTTTTTTTACCCAATATGTGACAGATTTCTTAAAAGATTAAGATTATCCAAGGATACTTTATTATTTTTGGGGAGTAAAAAAGAACACATTTTGTGTGTGAATATTAATTTTAAAATTTACTAAATCCTATTTTTTACTATAAGTAGAACCATGATCAGTCCATTTGACAATATAGATCGAAGGTCAAGTTACATTGGCAATTTCAAAATGACTATTTTTAACTTTGATCTGAAAATCTTTGAACTATCGTCATTTTATAGAATATCATAGGTAACTAAAGTAAATAACTAAAGTTTCATCCCAATCAACTAAATAGTCATTTTACAGCATTTTTTCTGAAGAAATGTTTAACGTAACTCTTTAAATTGATACAACTTTTTTATTTATGCACCGATTTAGATGAAATAAAAACTTAATCTAACGATTGAAGCTTATTACTACACATTGGTGAAAACCGCATCCAAATCGGTTAAACCGTTTCCGAGATTAACGCCAACATTGTAACAACAGACAAAAATTTTAAAAATCGTCGTTTTGAGTTCTACAGCATTCATTGATAAATACCCCCCTGTAATAGTTTTGTTAATTTATTTTCCATGTACAGACACTGATCAGTCACGATTTTATTATATATATAGATTTAAACAAAAATTAACTTTGACAGGGAACATGCGAAGGTCCAATGACATACAAAAAGTCCAATGACATACAAAATTAAATGGGCCCCCCCATTTAATTTCGTATGTCATTGGACTTGCTCATTGTCATTGTCATTGCTTTCCGAAGAAGTACCGAAAATTGATATACTGACAGCCATGTTTGGGTTTAATAAATTAGTATTTTGTATCGTTTGGCTATAAATGTCTAATAACAAATAATAAATAAAACAAGGTGTTGCCCGCGGCTTTGCACGCGTTCGTTTCTTATTTTCCTTATTTTTTGTAGTTTGAGATTCCGTGTATAATCATTTCGATTACAGATAACATGTATCAAAAAGTTGTTATTGTCATCATTATCATGGCAACCGATAGTGTAAAGGAAGGTTATTTCTTATCCCTAAAAAAGGGAAGAATTTAACAATTTCAAGTCGGTTTTCGATCAAGATCCGTCGCAAATATTTCTTGTAATATTGACGTGTTTGCAAAAGACGCATAAGACTTTAGACGTATAAGATTTATCGTGGTCGGCGAAGTGTCCGGCGACCCGGATCACGGAGCACTCGGCTCGCTAAGCGCCGTTAGCGGCTGACCACTGACACACTTACACTCTCACTAGTGATCTACCGTGTCGCTATTCGGTACTTACTAAATCAAAATACGACAGGTGTGTATGCCTTGTAGCAAGCAAATCGTGCTTAACACGTTAAAAGTATCTGGAATAATGTTTTTGCAGGCAGCTTAAATCAAAGAATATCCAATAAATATAGAACTGTCCATTTAAAAACAAATGAATGTAAAACTGGATACAAATGTTACAGCAATGTTTAAATTCATGACCAATTTTATATTAAACAAAATCTAAATCCATGAAAGCGCAGCATGGAAAGGCGCACGATGGGTTTATCAATAATTTAGAAGCAGGATGGGAGCTTGGCTTAAAATATAAAAATTAGGTAAAAGTTAGAGAATATAGAGAGGTATATCTGTATACTTTTTAAATTATATATGTATGTTATTATCACGCTTCATTTTTTTCACCAATAAATAATATGACGGTTTAAGTTTGCAGAGTGATTAAAGTTTTCGTTAAAAAAAATAGTACATAAAAAGCTTTATGTTTCTATAAGTTATTAAGGAAACTGCGGCGAATTTCATCTTGTGTAGTGTATCATCATCTTACAAGAAAAATATTGACTAGGAGGTGTTCTGTGTGATATTTGGTGTTCTGATTTTATTGAAACTATTCTAAATATTTGTTAAAATTCTCCTTGTATGAGTATGTTTAAAAAAGAATTTACACGTAGTGATTTTTGTTGAAATCCTTTATATTTTTTGTTACATATTAAGCTATGGCAATAATAATAAGAAAATAGTGATTAGTGTGAAAAATCAATTAGCACTGACGGACAGTATGACATAACATGCCGGGGAAGAAATCGACACCTCAGTCTTCAAAATCGGTCAAGTCGTTTAGGCTACTGACTGATGGTCACAATGGATTGGACATACAAAATCCTCCAAAAAATTACCTTCGCTTAAATCCTGCAAAAAACATCACCCTTCTGACAAAAATAAAAAAAATCGTTAACTTATATTCAAAATGCAGTACCAAATTCAACGAAGTATAACAATTTTGAAGAGTGTTTTGTCATACGATTCTTATTGTTCTGCTTAGTGTCAGGAAATATGATGACGTGAATAAATCATAGTCTGTCATTTTTTTAAATTAGCTATTACTCGTTGAATGTTGGTTTGAAGTTTTATCATTTATTATTGTGGTATAAATTCATACATTTAAACGTATTGTATTTTACTTCTTCGTGAGTGCTAAAAACTTCCTGCTCGAATAAAATGAAACAGGTTTAGTCGCAGCGCAGACACTTTTAGTATTAATTAATTGTGTTCAGAGTTTTCTTTTTGCTATATACGAGAGTGAGTGGCGAATACAAGGCCGAACGTGGAATAGTTTGAAACATAATATACCACTTTGTCTCTTAGAAACTCGTAAGTACGTATTTCTTGTAATAAATTGACTTTAATTCAATAACATACCATTCCGTTTCATGCGAGGCAGGTAAGTAATGGGATTGAGCTTTAGTAATTGACAATCACATAAACGTTGCCAATTTTATTTTTATACAAAAGAATATAAAATACATAGAAATGCTGTCCCATGCTCATTTCACTACTTTTGCTTCTTTAGAATGATATAAACTTGTTTCTATTTAGTCGTTGTGGTGTATGAGTACTGGGGTAGATTATTATCATTAATGAACAATCATTTATCAAATAAAATAATATTAACGTCGTAAAGACAACATCATAGTGAATTAGGAAATACCATTTCCTAAATATAAAATTTATTTACTAGTTCCAGAGTTTATGCATTACCATTTTTTTTATAGAAGTAGGCTAACGAGCAACGAATCCCCATATGAGCTATCACTGCCGCCCATGAACATCCGCAACACCAGCGCACCTGTTCATCAAATATTTGCTTTTTGTAGTATTCATTCAAATATAGTATATTTCAAGTATATAAGTATTCGGTTACACAGAGACATCTATCGCTTCCCTCTTTTACTCAGTATACTTTATCAATGTCAAACGTGACTGAGTGTAAGGTCAAATTATCACAATACAGAGTACTGCACTGTTAGTGGTTTTTTGTATGAAACAATTTAAAAACCGCCTAAGATCACGACAAAGCTACGTACAAAGCAGGCGTACGCTAACTCGGTTTTAATAAGTTTAAGTTCTAACAAGATATAGTGACAATATTACAGCGAAGGTGGCGACAGCAACGGTCCGAAACGTGGGGTAAATAATTTAGTCACAAAATAATAACGGTTTCCCTTGTTTCTTATGATTACTCTTGAATAAAAAATATATTAAAAAATAATCATCATCTTCCTGCCCTTTTCCCACTTGCGTAGGGTCGGCACAGTATGTACTACTTTTCCATGTATCCTGGATTCTAAT
>DWLR01000563.1:0-24257 GCA_018246295.1 Papilio alexanor hazarajatica | reverse complement strand
TATATGACAGTTTATTTTCGAAATAAATTAAAAAAGTAAAATGTTATGGAAGAGATATTAGTGTGAAAAAATAGCCGGTTTGAATGAGCTTTAATACTAGTAAAATGTTGTTTTTTTAAGCTAGAAGGAGATAAAGGAACGAGTAAGGCAGCTGATGTTATGTAACTAGCAGACTTCATTAAGGTCCCCAAAAGACATAAGAATTACGCAATAATTACCAGCGTAGTTCTAAAACAAATGTTATAAAATTATTTGTAGGAAGAGAAGAATAGACAAGGAAAGGGCATCGAATAATGGATAGAAGGGGATGGAGTCTTTGATTTACTCCTTAGAATAAACGCAGAAATAAAAATAGCTATACCTATATTTCATGTGGTCTTTGTACTGTATTAACATCTATTCTTTTAACGAACTTCAAACACATTTAAAAAAAAATGTTTGAAATGAAATGACATGGAAAGGAGTCATTCGCAAGTGGTCCCATTCAATTTTGAATAACTGAAACTTGAGGTTCGAAGGTATACCAAAAACTAACATATTAGTATAGTTAAGACAAGCCCTGTTTGGGTTTTATGGATTTGTAATGAGACGTACCGCGGCTATAAATGGCTTAATGACTTATAAATAAAGTTATATACATTTAAAGTCGGTTTTGTTTTTGTTAATAAAAAATGATGTTCTAATTTGAGCAATTGTCACGCCAGCAGTGGAAACATTCATCAATAATATTCTTAATTTTTATAAAATTACTTCACCTGTCGGAGTGGTGCAGACGGGCGCGCGGTATGACGACGGCGGGGGCGGGCGGCGGCGGCGGAGGAGCGTGCGCGGGGGGATCCGACATCGCTACGAATTTCTTGCTAGATGACGGACGCTGGAATATAAATTTGCAGAAAATTAAAACAACAGCGTAATACATATATGTACAGCAAGCAATAGAAAGCAAACAAAAATACACTGTGCTATTCGAACGAACAGAGCACAAGCCAGTTGGGCTTGCCGTAATTACCTCACAATTCCTTTTTTTTATTAGCTATAAAATTTTTCAGTACTTATGTAACGGCACAAAGTAAAAGTAATAAATATATGTCGCTGATAGTATACAATTAAATATTACAAACAAAGCTATATTTGCGAAAAACCTACCTTAGATGGCAAATATGGGAGAGACGCGTTCTGTAAACTAGACGCGTCACCCGACTCCGTTCGGTCGGTTATAAGTGCACGCTTGTCAGCTCTCTTCTTTGATGGAACCGCACCCTGAAAAAAAATGAATCAAAATCTTAACAAACAAGCAACACTTTTTATTTATAATATCAATGGTGTATTAATATTTACTGTCGATCTAATAAAGTTCAACACATCTTGGGTCAAGTAGTAAAGGATGAATGATATTATATTAAAAAGAATGGTGTGCACAGTCAGGCTAATTAAGACTAGCTTAAACGTACCTGATGCAAGCTCGGCATGCCCTGTATGCAGGCGACGATGGAGCGCTGCGGGGGATGCTGACGCGGAGAGCGGCGACAGGCCAGCACCGCGCACGCCGCCAGCACCGCCGTCAGCAGCGCGCCCGCCACCACCAGCGATATCAGCACCACTACAAGTTCACAACAATATTAGCGTGTCAACTGCAACAAACACCCAAAACCCAAAAGTCATTTTGAAGCGGGATAAAATTAAGTTTGAAGGTACTCTGCGTTACATTTCTCGTTAGTTGTAACTGTAATTGTAACCAATTAGAGTTAGTATGATTTATTGATTTTATTGTAACAAGACTGGACATACAGTAAAGAAATTTTAGTCGGCATTTGTTAATGAAAACTCTAACGAGGAGTAACGCTAACCTTTGAGATTAATTTGACAGCTGCCACCAGCGTACCACTGGAAGCACTCGCACAGAACTCTCTGGTCGTCCCTGGAGTAACACGCGCCGTGGTAGTTGCAACGCTCGCAGCCTACAGGTTCCGCTGAAAAAATAAAAAAAATAAAGGATAACATAAAAGCGTACGTATGTGATACAAAACCTAGCTATCCGATAAAAATAATCCCAGATGTATACTATCCAAACCAGTACTTTTCCAATAGTAGATTAGAGTTAAGGCATTGTGACTTAAAACATTGCCATGGTTAAGATTAGACATTAAAAACTGAAAATTTATTCAAAAATCATCACATTAAAATTAACAAATATTGGTAACCGTAGAAGGAAGATGTTATCCATTAGTTGTAATAGTAACTTAAAATCTTGTGAACTTCTAGCACGCTCTACCCATATAAAAACATGTTACCAGAGCAAATCCTGCCGGGATAAAGCGGGTTGACACTGAGATCTCCGTATCCCTCCAGACAGCTGCATGTGTACGTCCCGCGCAAGTTGAAACACCGCGCGTGCTCGGAGCAGTCGTGGAACTGCGCGCTCACACATTCGTCGAAATCTAAAACATTCATCATAATATAGTTAAAGAATTAAAACAATTGACCATAGTTATCAAGCTCGCAAGCTCAGGAACTTAGGTAGCATACCATCTTATGTCTTAAAAAACGACCACAAACGCGGTACGAACTTAACAAAATAATGTAATCGTTTTGAACCCCGCATAAAGTAATATCAAGAACATGGTGTGTTACAGTCTTACTTGTCACATCTTATATTGATATTAAAGTAAATAAAATTAATAATGGTAACTAGTCATCTCAGTAACCCGGGTTTCCTTTTTAAGCAGAAAACATGCATATGTATTTCGATTAATAGACTTAAGTCGTTATAAAAACATCAGACTCAATGCTTTACTGGTACTTTTTAATTTTATTTATCCATCTTACCACTGACGTCCAATTTATCCATCAATTCACCAGCCGCATACACATCAGTTCCTCCAAGACTGTAGTTATTGTTCCTCAAGTATTTTTCAATGACTTCTTTTAATCGGCTCTCGTGGGCATTGTCTGAGAGCTAAAAATATTGCATAGTTTTACAAGCATACATTCTTGACTTAATATTAGAAGAAATGAAGTTCAACAGTAGAAGATAACTCGAATGGGTATTCCGGCATAAGCTAATGATTGAACTAAATTTTAAGATACAATGATTATTGGCTAACAATGTAATATCACTTTATTGTACTTTAGTTCAATAATGTAATTGTTTTCAGAGATAATTCTCTGACAACACAGTATGACCAGAGCACCAAGACAAGTAACACCAGAGAGTTATTACGGTAGAAAACCAAAGTTTTAAAATAAATTTATGTTAATTTTAACTGATATTACCTGAACATAGAAATCATTTATGACGCCTTGATATTTATCTCCTTTAGAAGGCGTTATGTCAACTGGATAGAATCCTGATATGTGTACTCCGTGATAAACGTCTCTTAGATCGGATTGCATTATCATTCTATTGATACCTTCATGAGTTGCAACCGCTAATTTGTGGTACTGTTTACTCGAATTGTCTGATAAACTTTCATGGAATTCAAGACGTTCATGGCCTTGCGATTTCAGAGCCAATTTCACAGAATACGTGTATGTGGCTAGAACAAAAATATACGTGTAACATACGTGGACTTATAAAATAAAAGCAGGTATTAGTAAAATGATTACTTACGTTTACAAGGTCTGTCAGGGAACATTCTAGCGAAGCCAGGTCGACAAATGCATTTCATTACCCCATCAATTCTTTGACATCTCTCGTTTCTAGAAGCCTTACAATCTGGGTGACATTCTTTACCAAATCCTAAAATGTTTACAATTGTTTTATTGACATATATCACTCGGACTCAATAGCATGTTATAATTTTCTTTACATATTTTTGTAATTTCGAATAAAAATGAAGAAGTGATACGCCAAAAAATTTGAAACTTACCAGAAGGATGTACATTAGAAGTTTCCAAATATGGTGTTCCAGCTAATAATATTTCGCCAAAGAGGACCTGTGATACGCCGTTACTGTTAACTTGTTCATTTCTTGTAATGCCATCATAATCACCAGTCTCGATTTCTGTATTAATTGGCGGAGATTTACCTCCGTTTTGTGACTTATTCATTACTACAAAGAAAGTGTCATTATCATTTTCTCCGTCGTGATCAATTTTTTGTATGTTTTCTGTGGTGTCAACGTCTTTTATTATGAAGTTATCACTTTCCTCAGAAGACATTGAAATATCGTCAAGTGCGATTTTAGTTTTTGTTACTTCCTTAACTTCCTTAACAGTCGTTGGTTGAACTTGCAATATAGGTATATGTTTAGTTACCGTTTCTACAATTGTCGTTGGTTGTACTTCTGTGTGTATTTTAGTTACAACATCAACTATAGTAGATGTATGCGTATTTGTAACAACCAATGTCTGCGTAACAGCTCCTTCTGATTGGCTAATAAGGCTTGTCTTCGTATGAGTCACAGTTAAAGTTTGGGTTAAATTCACATAACCAATACTTGAAACCGTCTTTTGCGGCTCTGACAGGGTCTTAGTTAAAGTAATAACTGTAGTCTTAAATTCAGTTTTAGTAGGAATTATATCGTCTGATATTTTTATTTCATTGCCTGCGTGGTGAATGGGTTGACTACTTAAGACATTATTAGTTTGGCTAGTTAATGATGGAATTGGCTTTATAGTATTTCCTATTAAGGTGTTCATTTCAGGTTGTAGCAATGTCGGCAATTGAGTTTGTTCCAAAACTTCCGTTGGTCTAATGAAATCATCAGCAATTGAAGATTCAGAGCTTTCCAGCATTGGTGTCACCAGAGTTAACACGGGTCTTGAAGACATAGGTCTTACGATGTTTCGATTTGGCGTTACTCTAGGTGGATATAAAATTTCAGGCCTATTCAAAATTCTGCTTGGCATTATATTAATTGCCGGTCTAGAGGGCAATTTAGTTTTGTTTATCTTTTTGTCATCAGTACGAATAGGATAAGGTTTGCGTGTTCTGTTCCTATTAATTGGTGAAACAACGTTTACTTTGTCTGTCTGCTTTTTGTTTGTTCCGAAGGATGAAGTACTAACTAAAGTATGATTTTTGTGATACTCAAATTCCTCAGAAGAAACAGAAGACTCTAAGCTCATTTCAGTGCTTATTTCCTTAGAATGTAAATCTTGGTTAGCGTTGTTGATTGAGCTAGAAGTTTCAACATTTTCAAGAGAGGGTTCGCTTTCGTAAGTAACTGAATGGTTAGGTTTTTCTGATAAAATCAGGTCAGATATTTCTACAATTTTAGAAGGTACACTAGGACGAGGGAAAATTATTGATGTTGGAGCAAAATTGAATTTTGATGAAAAATCTATACCAGTTGAAGTTATCCAACTCGTAGAAACAGGCGTTGGGAAAGCAAAATTAGAATTCAAAGAAGTCATACTAGCTGGTGGTGGTTGCATTTCGATTTCTGTAACATGAACTGTTTTCGCGGGCAAATCTATAGGAGGAGGCAGTAATTGCGATGATGGTTGATCCCGATGAATATTTGGCCGAATCAATTTATTAACAATATCATATGTGGGCCGATAGGTAGATATTTCTTCTTTATTAATAGGGTGTTTATTGGGCTGCACCGTTCTAGGTGGCAACGTCCTGGGCGGTAAGGTTCTGTATGGAGGAGGCGTTCGAGGTGGCAAAATTGGTCTAGAAGATAGAGGTGGTCGTTGTGTAAGTTTTACCGAAGACGATGTTCCTGGTGGTGGTGGACTCATTCCCATTATAATCTCATCTTTTGTCGAAAGTTTGAAATTGAAATCAAAAGCCGGAGGAGGTGGGGATAAATTAATAATGTCATCCGTCTGAGATTTGTTAAGATTACTCGTTATTGTAAATGTAGGCAAATTTGTTTTTTCGGTTACTTCAACTATCAAAGGTTTTTTATCTTTTATGTGCACAGTAGAAGTTATGATATTTGCAGTCTCATTAGCCACTTTCGTTCTGTTAACCTGTTTTGTGATTTTCGAGTCCTTTTCAGTCTCACGATTCTTGTAACTCTTAATATCTTTTTCCTTTGTCGGTTTTTGTGATGTACTAATTTCTTCACCTATATTTAAGTCCAGGTTTTCTTCATTTGATGCATTGGAGGAGTTTTCCATTAAATGATTTATTTGCCAATGTGGTTGTTGTAGTCGATGGTCAAGTGGTATAACAGTATTCATCGTGAATGGTCTTGGTTTCATAGAAGGGTTTTTGCCATAATCACTAGGTTTCATTTCGTTAGATTTAATTCCTTTACTGTTATTATAAGAACCAAACGGCTTTTCTGTTTGGGTACCCGAATTAAAGTCAACTACGTCTGTATTTTTATTTGTCTCTTCACTTTTTTGTGGTACAAACCCATGACCCTTGTGATGTACTGATCCGAATTTTTGAGAAATGTTGTCTATTTCCTTAGAAGATGTCACAACAGGTACTTTCATGGACTCTAAACTAACTTCCCCATCTGCCTCACTTTCATTACTTTCAAAATCATCTTCTCCGTCATATATTTCCTCTGAATTTTCATAAACAGGCTTACTTTTATTGGATTGTATATTATTTATTTTAATTGTTGTAGTTTCGTAATTATTGTCTCTTATTGGTATGTCGTATGTTGGTTGATGTGGTCCAATATTTGAAGGCAAATAGTTAGGTCTATTATTAGCATCTAATATACTGGTCGGGGTAGTTGTATTTGCATTTATGTATTCAGGCGATTTTGAAAATGGTTTACCAATACTTAAATAACTTGTAAAATCTTGACTGTTCTGCCACACTGGTGGTTTTCCTACACTAGCAATTTTATGTCCAAATTCTGGTGCGTTTTCTTTATTGTAATCGTTGGAAATAGGTATAACTTTTCTAGTTGTTAACTCAATGTGTTTATTATTTATATTTTTCAAATTGTTCTCATGGAAATAGGAGCCCGAGTACCAACCATGGGAATTCGTTGGTGTATTTGGCTTTGAGTATGGTGGCCTATGTTTACTATCAAACACGTTGACATTATCGACTTTGTTTGTATTTTTCACAATAAAGTCCTCTTTAGTAAAGATATGATCATTTATAACAGGGAAATTAGCATGACTATTCAAAGATGGTGCTATAGATGGAAAAACATCTTTTTTAAAATGTCCTTCAACAATATCATCATTGTTGCTTGATGGGCGAATATATGTCAATTCTTTGTCAACTTGTGATTTATTCCATTGGTTATTCTGTAATAAAACTTCCGTTGGTGCACGACCGTGGCTATTATAAGTAATTTTCGGTTGTTTATTACGATGTACGGGTAAACCTTCAAACCTTGTTGGATCATCTTCAACCCTTATAACAATATTGCTTCCGATTGGTATATCAGTATTTAATTGAGTTAATGAGGTAGGCGTAGTCGCTGGACTAGATGTTGTGAAGCTTAATATTTGTATCGTTTTATCCCTGTCTCTGGTATTGGGAGCCGTGTTAAATTTAACAGTATTTTTTTTATCGTCATGTAATTGTGATATATTTTCCAAATTAGGTGCAAATACTGTACCCGGCGGTAAACCGGTAATTTGATTGACAAAAGTGTGATTGTTTTTATTTTGTGCATATGTTTGCACATAATTACTAGGAAGTTTTCCTTGAGGCCTTCCATACATGGAAGGTTTTGATGGCAACTGAATAGTATACGTAGAAGTGGATTTAATATTTGGAGCTTGCGCTGCAAAGTAAACTTCAGAAGTTACCTTTGGAGGCATTTGTTCGTTATTTGTTATTTTAGGCACTGGATGCTGAACATTCAGAAAAACTTTCATATCCTGAATAGGCTGCGTATGAATCACGGGACGCTGATTGTATGCCTTGTTATTTTCAAAGCGATTATCATGATTAACGTGCATTTTAGGCGGTGGTGGCGGTGGTACAGCTAGAAAGTTCTCGTACTCTTTGTCAATTATCTCCTTTCCACTTTTAGACTTGTCATTTTCCCTATTTGGATTCACTTTTTGATTATTTCCCTTATATGCGTCAGGATTATAAATAACTTGGGGTCCTATATGTATATGTGTTTCTTGATTGCTAACAGGAGGTGGTAACTTATTTAAGTCAATGGGTCGCTTATTATCTTTCCATTTAATTTTTGCATCACTTCTGTACTGATGCTCTTGTTGGGTAGGCGGATATTGCTTTAAAGAAACTGAAGATGGGTTGCCTGGTTTTATTAAGAACTGTTTATTATCGGGGACAACATTATGTACGTTAGTCATTTGGGGTGCATCTATACTAAAACTACCAAAATAACCTGGCTCTGGATACGGTAGAGGATCATCAATATATTCACCAGTTTTATGAGGTTCTGATGAACCCGCAAAAACCAGAGCTGTTGAACTTCCATGGGGAATGATAACATTTGCTACTTTTGAAGGCTGGATATCTACCAAAAATGGTTTGTTTACTGAATCAGGACTAATAGAAACAGCATATTCTCCATCAGTAGTAATACTTGTACTTATTATTTCTGAAGAGCTAGGATTGTTGTCAAGAATTTCTTCTTTTTTATTTCCGTTATTAAATGGTAGAAAATCAACATGACGCTCCAAAGGCGATTTACTTGCAGGTTTTGAATAGGATGGCATATAGTCCGAAAAGGTAGATATACTATGACTTCCTATTCCCGCATCATCGGTTTGATCTGATTTCTTTTGCTGATTGAATAACGACGACTGAACGTTGTTATTACTTGGATATATATTTTTAATACTCAGATTAGGCAACCTGTTCTGATCTCTAATCAAATTAGATGTTACTTTTGGTAATTCAGGAGGTCTCAAATCAAATGAGTCGTCAGCCTTTGTTGCCATAAAGGAACTTTCGCTCAAAGGTAATTTTGCAGCAGCCAAATAGGGTTCACTATTTAACATATAATTATCAATTTTTGGAGGGCTTACATGATTCTGTAATTTCATTCCGCTTGATCCCAAAGTAAACGGCCCTCCAATGGCGGGTTTTCCGACAATTACATCAGAATTTGCAGTAATAATTTCGCCTGGACTAATTGGAATGCCTCCATTTACCAAAGGACTTTCATGTATTATTTTTGTAGCAGTTTTATGAGCTTTTGGTTGTTTGAATTCCGCGGCCCAAGCAAAGTTTTGGTGTAATGTTGCATTTGTAAATGCAATTTGTGATTCTGAGGTTTCCATTTCGTCAACTGGTATATAAATTGGAAAGTTATTATGTTTAAGCTCTATGTCACTGTCAACTCTTTTATTAGCTATGTAAGGGGTTATTTTCTTTGCTGGCTTATTGGTTGTTGTTGTGGTTGATGTTGTAGAAGTTTTATTAGTATCCTGTCTTTTCATAAATGTATCTGTCATTTTTTCTATGACGGGTGCTAATTGTGATAATCCTTTTATACTCAATGATCCTAGTTTTAAAAGATCAGCTACGATAAATTTGTTTTTATTTGGTTTGGGCAATTTATCAGGTTTGTTTTTATCTGGATTATTGCCTGATATTTTATCTGTATTTGATGATGTCGGAGCTTGTTCATTAGTAAGTAAATCACTTTCCTTAATAGAATTTGAATCCTTTTCATCGGAGTAATCATTCAGAACTTCTGTATACTTTTCTACTATTTTATCAGTCGGTGCCGAATGAACATTGTTTTCAGAGTCATATTTATTATACTGAGTGTTTTTGTTAATTGATTCCTTTTGTGTTGGTCGAACTTCCCCTTTATGAAAATCTTGATTACTTGGTTTTGTGTTGTATGTTTCTGAAGCCGAACTTGTGTACTTTGTTTTCAAGCTTTCCGTTTTTGTATCACTACATGAGCACGAAGTTGAACATGGGGGTTGACCAACTTCAGAAGGCTGTATTAAATCAAAGTTATGAATATTTTCTTGTTGATTATCAATTCTTTTGTCAATTTTCGTAAAAGCACTAACAAACATAGTACTTGGTGCCGATGGCTGTATAGTTTTAATCTCCATAAATTTAAGCTGAAAAGTATAAATTTAGTTAGTACAATGAAGTATCGAAGCAATTGGCTGTCGTGTGAAAAATTTGCCATTTCGTTTAATTATTGCATCTATAACGCTGTACATTGTAGCTAGAATATTTTCTTTATTGTGTGATTTAACTCACGTGATCTTCTAAAAATAAATTAGTCTATACGGTTTCAGAGAACGTATATATTTAATATATTTATTGAAAAACCTGTTCAAGTGTACACACCGCTATACTCTGCTAAATGAACAAATAACACACTATTACTGTTTCTAGAAAACAGTAAATGATTTACACAACAATTTTGCGATTTATATTGATGATTTTTAAATCCTCCTAAAAGGACCAATTTTAAAAGAAAAGTATTTTTTTATTTTAAATATACACATTTATAACACGTATTATTTTGTTTGTAGTTTTAATAGAATAAATTTTCTGTACATGTTTATGAAAGATATATATAAGACATAATTATAATTAAGTTACATAAATGAAGAAGGGTTCTAAAACATGCGTTATGTTAAAAATTACTAATATGTTATGATGTACCTACATAATTTTAAATTGTATGATTAAAGCAGGACAATTAGTACAAACTTTCAATATATTAGTAGAGATTACCCAATAATTCAAAGGTAATATTATTATCATGTATGGAAGCATTTAAATGTGCTACTTTTAAATTCATCCAGGGTACTCAATCGGGGTCTTGGCATTCGGGGATTCCTTTACTAGGGTACCCAAATTGTCTAATATCTTACTTTTGTCGGCTTTAATCCTAATATGTCTGAAGCGTACATATTTGTCAATGATTCCGTTGTGATCACTGAAACTATAGTCTCGAATGTTGATATGGCACTTCGTTTGTTTTGTACGACCGTTGTTAAGTATGTGTAAGTTGTCATACATGTCTTGATTATGTAATTGTGCTGCATGAGTTGTTGTATTGGAAACATAGATGGCGTTTGCAGATGATTAGTAACTGTCGAGACTGCAGATGTTATCAATGACTTATTTGGTGGTAATGATGTGCTCGTATGAAATTTTGGTGGTTTCATAGACGTTATGTGAATGAACTTAAATTTTCGCTGAGAAACAAAAAAATATTCGATGAATTATAGATTAATAATGAGTAATATAAATTAAATTTATTAATACTACAAGTTTCTAAGAACAAAATACTGATTAGCACAACACTTAGTATTTAAATATTATAATGCATTACCGGATCCTGTTTTCCATCCGAACTCTTGTCTGTTACTAATACCTCCACTCCATTCGACATGACCCTTGTAGCAACATTCTTAAGCTTCCTTTTATTATCTTCTGAAACTTCCCGGTGTTCCATTGGCATATCACGCCCTGGTCTCCATGGAGAATTGTCAAATACAATACCATTCGTATTAAATGCTGCAATTTATATCAAAAAAAAAAAATATTAAAAATACTTTCTATAAAATTATGCACTTAACTATTTTTGAAAACCTACTTAACATAATAAATGATAATTATAATAAAATGATTAAATATATTAACAGCGTCAACCAAACCAAAAGCATTTTATATTGACAATAAAAATCAGTTACATGTCACCTACATTGAAACACGCCTATGTACACCAGAGTTACATATGCAATACAAATGCATGCATTATTGCTGTTAAAATATTTTGTGCAATGGAAAAAAGTGTGTTTTTTATCTACAAATAATCAATATAATAATGATCTCTAGAATTTATATAACGTTACTTGTAACCCTTGGTACACACTAATTTTACTAGTGATATTATATTTTAAAATATATACAAACATGCATTTATATATAATTTTTAAGTCATTATTTTACTAGTCAGATTTAACGGTATGTTGTTGTTGAAAACATTTTAATCGAAGAAAAATATACAGGTCGATAAACAGCCTATCCACAACGGTTCTGCGCAGGGTTTAAGTACCTATATGATATTTGATACATATACTAATATATATAATTTTGATAATTCCGTTTATTTGTCTTGCATCGTGAAATTAAATAAATAATATAAAAAATTTTCATTTAGTCTAACTTTTCAATTTCAAAATTATTTGTCATTTACAACCAGAATATTATTTTAATGTGTACTCTGACTTTAATTATGAATTAATGTTTTCACCAACAACTAAAAAATAATAATTAAACATAGAAATAAAACTCACCTTCGGAGGCAGTTGGATGATCTCAGGATGTGGATTTGGAGCTCTCCATTAGTAAGAGGTCGTCGGGAATCTTCAGCCGTCTACAGTTCAAGTTTTGACGTCATCAGTCAATATTAGTTGCGTCATAACAAGTCAATCGTGTTTTAAGTTTGGTCTGTAGTGTTGCATATTTCAACATTTGAACTATTTATGTCTTACTGCCTTACTCAGAGATGTTCATTAAATTAGTATTAAGTAATACATATCTAATTGTCATTAAATCTATTAATGAACTATACATCCCTTAGACATAATTAAAGGGTTCATTGGTTAATGGCCGATTTACGTTATAAGGTAATACGGTTGTACGGGCGGCGTATTGTCAAAATTCATAATATATCGATGGGTTATATCGATCCAAGGTCGGTGTGGCCATACAAAAAAATGAATTGACTATGTTTAATTTTTTTTCGTAAGCACTTTAAATTTTAAATTAACATTAATATATAAAATAAACCGGTCATTTTTATTTAGATTTTATTCAAAAGTTACGGCTTTTTTCTTTAAAAAATATACTATAAAAATAGCGCTTTATTTTTATAGCAACTGTCAATGTCAAACTAACCCATCATCGTACGTCATTGTACTTTCACTACGTCTTGATAAAAACTAAAATAAAACATCAAATGTCATAAATGTTAAAATAAATCATGAAATAGTTTAGCGCAGATTTTTCATTACTTAACTTTAATTGTCATAAAGACGTGATAATGAACCGTTAACGGAAACTGAGAGTTAACTTTTTTAAATCTATACAAAGGGACTGCGTTAGTAACCCTTAAATGACTGAGTGCGGCGAGTAGTTTTTTTTAAGATTGCAAAGAAATAAAACAAACCATTAAATTCTTATTTCCGTTTTATTATTTAATACTTTAAGTCGTAATTTGCAATTTACAATTGAAAGCATGAAGAGTACGAGTATTATATAAGACTTACATTTAAAGTTCTTATCTAAAAGGTCAATTATTCTTAGGCAGTGATAAAACAGTACTGTTACCTATATAAATAACATGAATTGTAATATAAGTCAAAACCTGGTAACACTAAAGAAAACCTTTTTGGTGAGTAAAGTTACAAATTTTATTTTAACGTATGTACATTTCGTACCTATTTAATAATAATAAAAAGTATTCCACATTAATAATTGTACAAACAACTAAAACTATAAGGCACTATTCATAGCTAACTATGATACATTATAAATAAATAACTAATCCATTACATTACACACCTAACCAATTGTTCGGAGTTCAAGAGATGTCGTCAACTAATGTTTGCTCTCTTCCCCTAACGGAGGACGGGTTTCCCAATTTTAGAACGTAAGTTGGTGACGCATCATATCGTATATGATCACTGATCTTGCCGACTATACTCTCAAGGCTTTGAGTTTCACTCTTACTTTCTAGTGATGAATTTGTTTCATCATATGCTATTCCGTTTTCTAAAATATCAGACTGAGAGCCGAAGAGATGATCAATCGAAGGTAAAAGGGTAGACGTTATCCGGACGTCGTCGTAGTAGATTGCTTCTCGTTTTCTAACTGTTTGTGTATCATCTGATACTACAGTTGAAAGTACCGTACTAAATTCACCGGGGAATTTACCAGACACATACAATGTTACAACACTAGTCATTTTTGGTGGACTTGGCTTAGGTGTCCTTACTCTATGACGTACGTGTGAAGATGAGGATGGTGGCGGTGGGGGAGGAAGCGTATCTTCACCGCTTTCCTCAATGTCTTCAGAAAAGTCTTCGTTACTGTTTAGATCTGATAGAATATTTGGTTTTGGACTATTGCTATAAATGTCATTATTTAAATTCAAGTTATTGTGAGGCAATAGATTAAGATCTGGTTGCGCTAAACCTAGAAGAGGATTAGCAGTGGGTAATGACAAAATTTGTTGTTGTTGCTGCTGCTGTTGCTGCTGTTGTAGGAGTAAAGGTAGTAATAGAGAATTTAGTTGGGGTGGTGGAGCTAGTACAGTTGGTGTAGTTACAACAGTATCGGTAACGAATTCTGTTGCAGTGATCACATTAGTTGTAGGATCAACAATCGTAGTAAGAATAGCTTTACCCCTGAAGGTAATGGGCAAGACCGTTTCCCTAGCATCTGTTACTGTTGTAACAAAAGTAGTTGTTCTAGTTTTGTATTCAGTGACAGGTGTTTGTACTACTTGCTGTTGTGGTAACAAGGCTTGCCCTTGTAACGCCAACAGTGGATTGATCGCTGGTTGTTGATTACCCAATAGGAGTTGCGATAGTAACAGATTGGCTAAAGGAACATTTGCATTGATTTCAGGACTTACAGTTTGCACAACCGGCTCTACATTATACACAGTACTAGGTAAAACATGTGAGTAGGAAGTTTTTCGACCTCTTATGGTAGTGGGGGTAAAAATAACTGTAGTCGTTGGCGTTTCATGCAAAACATATTTTGTTACTCTCGTAGCGCCATTGTCAGCTAAATCAGTTGATTCAATTGCAAGAACTAACTGTTGATTGCCGAGCGGCCCTATTGATGTGGAAATTTGATTCAACAACAGTGTTTCAATACTGGGCTTAGCCGATAGAAGGTTTTTGTATTCAGTTATTTTACCGTTAACGACTGGTACTGTAACTTCAACAGGAATTTGATGCGTTATGGTAATTTTTCCATCATTTAATAGATTATTGTATGAGTCCTGTCTATGTCTTTCCGCGCTAAGGTTTTCGAATGAACTGCGCTGTCTGCTTGATGCTCTATTAGTAGTAGTGCGTGTACGAGATCGACTTGTTGAACTGCGCGATGAACCTGGCCTGGTTCTGTCAGAGTTCTTATTAGATAGTCTCGGGGCTTTTGGTCTAGAGGAATGGGTAGTAGTAGTTCTTGACGATGTCCTAGCTTTACCTCTTCTATATGCCGGAGCAGATGTTGTACTTGAAGTTCGACTCTCACCACGCACTATAAAAGATTGTCTAGGCGATGATTTGGGAGCGGTAGCTGTAGTAGTCTTTGACGTTCGGCCATTGTAACGACTTGTTTTTTGTTTTGGAGTAGGGGGCACAGGAACTTCCGTTTCTGGTTCCGGCTCGGGTCGACGCGTTGAAGAAGACTTAAGACCTGGCCTCCTAAAATTATTGTACTTTCTATTTCCATAATCGACTTGACGTTTTGTTCGCCTTCTAAAGGCAAACGGTCTGATTTGTACTATATTATTTTGCTTTGATGAAAGTGTTGGTGGAGTGGCAACTTGTTGCTCTTTCCTGTCAGATGATTCATAATCATTATCTTCTTCAAATTCTTCCTCTTCCAATAATTCTTCTTCATCTTCTACTTTCTGTTCATTTTCTCTAATTTCTTCTTCAGGCTCTGGTTCTGGTTGTCTGAAAAGATTTCTTCTCGGGAAAAGAGAGTTTGGTCGTTGTCTGCGTAATGATAATAATGGGTTGGAGGTTGAACGCCTTGTGGTGCGCTTTGTTGTAGTAGTAGTTGTTCTACCGCGTACGTTGCCACTTCTTTTTACTGTCGGTGTAGTTGATCGCGGCAAAATCGCTGTACCTGGTTGTCTAACAATAGGTGGTCTTCTAAATTTCAATAATGGATTACTGGTAGTCCTCAGTAATGTCTCAGTTACTTCATCCAAGGACTCCGTAACATTTTCCTCTATTTGTGTTATAGATGTTTCGGATTCATTTTGTTCATTAAGGGGGAGGAAGAGAGTTGAGGATTGTCTGCTATTTCTTAGTCTAGATGAAGCGGTAGGTCTTATCCGTGGTATTGCTGACCTACTGGCATAGTCCAAACTATTACTCCTTAATGAACTGGACCTAAATCCTGTTCTTCTCGAGGAAGGTTGAATACTTGCTCTCCCAAAACCTCCTGCTCTAGATGCAGACGGAATATTAATAGATAAGCTTATACCGCTACTTCTACCTGAAAATCTTCGCCCGGGAGATACAGGTGATGCTGATTGTTTTCTATTAACACCTCCAAATCCAGACGGTCGAACTGACTTCAGTGTAGGAGTTGCGGTTATAGTTGGTGTAGAATCAGCGCGAGTAATAGTAGTAGCACTGCTTAATAAAGGCACACGTTTGGGGCTAAACGTTGGTCTATTTCTCGATGCAAATGGTATAATAACTGGGGTAAAAGATGGTTTTTTTGTTGTGAACGTAAGACGTCCCTTCTTTCTCGAGCTAGATTCATCTTCTTCCTCTTGCTCAGGTTTTGATTCAGTAGTTGTTTCTTCAACGGAACTTTCTATTACATCAGGCGAAGGACTAATTATTGATTCCTCTGTAGTAGTAGTAGTTGTTGATGTTGAACTCGAAGTTGCGGTTGTAGTTGTATTCGGAATATCTTCTAAAGTTTTGTTGTCACTGGTTACTATAGTTGAATCTCCAGATATAACTGCCACTTGAGAAAACAATATTTTCTTTTCCACTGGAACAACTTTACTATTTTCAGGAGGTTTAACTTCAGCATATAAGTTATCAATATAAGTTCCTAGAAGAACGGTCGAAGAAACTGATGAAATATCAGGTGTTTTAGTTGGTTTAATTTCTTCTTTAATTAATGGAGTACCAATATTGAGCTTGTCACCACTGTCTTGAATAAGATTTTTGTCTGCGGGTACACCGCCAACTTTTCGACCTAACTGATTATCTTCGACTACCTGGGAATTTTCTACAATATTTGTTACAGTTTTTAAACTGCTTCTAATCTGTGATATATTTCCAGCGTAGAAGGTTGTAAAATATGTATATGTAGTGTAAAATGTAGCTTTACCATCATCTGGTTCCATACTTTCATCAATTTCTGAAGGTTTTAACCCTATTTCTAATTCTTTTGGTGGTAAAACGCTATCAACATCTATAGGCGTTGTGTCTATCGGACTTATCGTGGAAGTCATCTGGGCTGTCGGAGTTACAACATTTGAAACTATTTCCTCTCGACTTGTAATTGTTGTTGATTTGTCTTTGGATAATGTCGTCCAATAAGTAAATGTTGTATAGTACGTAATCGGTAAATTGCTATCTTCTTCTTGTTCAACATTAGGAGTTATAGTTTCTGTAACTACGTCAGTTATTGTTTCTAAACGACTTTTCACTCTACTTGAATCCTTTCCTATATACATAGTTGTAAAATATGTAAATGTTGTGTAACTAGTTTGCAATAAAAGTGTAGGTGAAGGAAGTATCTCCTCTATGTTACTTTCTGAGCTTATTTGGTCGTCTAAAATGATGTTGTTATTATCTATTATCTTTCTTTCGCCCTTAGAAGAGGATGACTTAAAGTCGGTTACATACGAGTTCTCAGATTCCAATGGATTTGATTCAATGCTAAGTAACATATCAACTTCAATAGGTGTTGGTTGTATTGTAGCTTTCTTTGAATCACCTAAGCTTTGAGAATTATTTTCATCAGAATTGGTACTATCGGATGGTTCTTCAACAATCTGAATTGAATCTTTTTTAATTTGCTTACAGTTTCTGAAATCAAATTGAGCTCTCGTGTTTTCGACTATTAAAGGATTACTTTTAGTTGGTATTAATTCCTCAGGACCAACATAATTAGTATGTATTTCACTTCTGCTACAAACATTTGCGTCAGAACCTACATAAATAGTTGTGAAAAATGTATAAGTTGTAAAATAAGTTTTTACGGCATCCGGCTTAATACTAGCAATAATATCATCACCTAAAGATGGTGTAGGTGTTTGAGAATTATAAGTACCATCATTTTCTACTGATTCAATTACGTCTTTATTTTTAACTAAATCAATAATACTATTAATTGCAAAAGATTCTGTAGAATGTACAAGTCCTACATTTGTAGGTGTAATGTCATCCTCGCCAAAAGCGCCGAGTAGCGATGGATCTAAGTTTGAGAGATCAACCGTGGATGTAATAATATTCGTAACGACAGATTTATGACTTGCTACGCTAGATGTATGGTCACCAAAGAAAGTTGTAAAATATGTGTAGGTTGTGTACAGTGTCTTATATATTAGATCGATTTCATTTTCGGAAATATTTGCATCATCATATTCTTCAACATCTGGCTTTTCAGTAGGAGTACTTTCAGTACTTACTGATACTTCATAATGGCTACTGTAACCTCTTTCTGTTGTAGTTATAGCGGCCCGGTCATTGACAAGACCATTGCTAATATCAGTTTTATCTTCGTCTTCTGTGGTTGCAAATTCTTCTTCTTGTACAGTTGTTAAATTTTCCTTTTCCATGGGTGTCGTTTTAGGACGTTCTGTAAATATGTCATCCTGTTTTGAAGACAAAACATTAAATTCAGTAATGACTTCTGGTGCTTCTAAATTAGTCTGTTCAGTATGTTTCACTTCAACAGACACAATAGAGGTCGGCTCGATGTTTATATTTGTTTTACATACAAAATTCGTGAGATAGCCAATATCACTCGTAACAACAATATTTGATTCCACAGAAGTTGTGGTTTCTGTATTTTCTAATGGTATGAAGTAGGTTGTTAAATAAGTCAAAGTTTTATAAGCTGTTGTCATTGTTGTTTGCGTTTCCAGTCCATCTGTACAATAAACTTCCTCGTGACTGTCATGCTTAGTTTCTGTTGTAGTTTCAATATCTTCAAAAGACTCATCACTGTGCCCACTTTCCGTTGTAGTATTAAGTTCTGGCATTTCAGTTGTGCTTTCGTCTTCGTCTTCTTCATCTACTTCTTCTGCTTCGTCCATTTTTTCGGTTACTTCTGCTGCCGTGTTTTCTGTTTCTTCTTCGGAATTTGTAAAGGCTTCTTTCATATTTCTTTCTGTTACAACAGATTCTTTAGATTCTTCTGTGATTGTAGTGGACGGTTGGATTGTACTGAGAGGCTCAGTCGCAGTCGTATCATATTCTTGAATAGGTACAATTTCCAAATCATCCACAGGTCTTGTGCTTTCTGTTGTTGTAACGGAAGTTTCGGAAGGTTGAATGACATCTAAATTAAAATCAAATCCATTATTGTACAGGACGCTCAGAGTAGGGGAAACTTTTTCCAATCTTTCTTCGTCGTTATAAACAGGTTGCTCCGTTATATTTTCTTCATAACTAGCAGGAATGGTTGTTATTGTTGTAACATCAATCATCTCATGTGCTTTATACGTAGCCGTAGCCACGGGTATATCAGCAGAAAGGAATGTTATTTTAGTCGCTAGTTTATCTACTGGTTTTGCCGAGGGAAAAACATTAACTTCGTCGGGATTAGGGGGTTTACTAGTTTCGGTATTAGGCGTGAATATAATGACAGTATCACCTACCACAGTAGTAAAATCTGCGAAACCTTCGTAAGTAAATGTCTTTTTGGGTCTAGATTCACTCTTTTGTCCGAACAACTTTTTAGGTGTTTTCGTTTGTTGGGATGGTTGTTGTGAAGAATGACGAGATTCTACATTATCAATATAGTAAAATATTGGTGAAAACTCGTTTTTGATGGTAAACGTTGGTAAATCATAATCTGGTTTTACTTTAACAATATTTGATTCGTTAATAGTGTCAGTTGCTTGCTGTGTCGCTTGCTTAGAACTTAAGCTTTCAAAATCAAGAACTGGTTCGTAAGCTTTACTTTGACGATTCAAACTATTCGCATTATCAGCAAGAGAAGGTTCTACAATAAATTCAAACTTTTTCTCGCTTTCGATGGCTGGGCCGTCAAGATAATTATATACTTCATATCTAGGGATTTCGTTATAAGCCTGAACTCTGCGCCCGGTGGGTTCTTCTAATATTTGGTTGTCTAATTGTGGTTCAGAGGCACTTGGTGGATTCCAAAATTTGGAAGGTTCTTTGGCAAGCTTACTAGCAAAGACAATGTCCATTTTACTGGGTGCTAAATAATCAGTATTCTTTAGAATAAATTTATCCGGATCTATAATGCCTAAATCTTGCTTTACATTCCATTGCCCATCGAAAGCGGAGTGCACACGTGTCGGTTGTACAATAAAAGGATCATTTACATTTGATGGCTTATTATATAGAACAAGTGATGATTTGGTAAGAAGTTGTGCGTATATACGACCATTATCTAATGTAGTTCCTAAGATCTGAGTTGCAAATTCAGTTGTAACCCCGTCTTGGATAAAAGTTCTGGCTGTAGATGTCAATAGACCAATGAGAGGTTTGACGCTGTGATATCTGCCAATCTTCGTGTTGTATTCGCGTTTCTGGTCATTCACAAGCAAGACTGTCAGGTCTTTGTCGTCAACAGTCAACGTAATGTCGAGTCGTGAATGGGATAATTCGTTTAGGGTGCGATTTATTTTACAAGGTCCATTTGAGTTCATACGTTGACCACGACCGGGATTAGATTTGAAAGAGAAAGAAAAAACATATAATTAATAATGCTATAAAATAGGATAAAATATCTTGAAACTAATAGAATATATAATGCAAGTAATTCAAACATTGTTAGCACTAATTTACACAACACTAAGAAATGTACGTTTGTATTGATAATTAGTATTTTAAGGTATACTTAAAAAAAAACTAAAAAAAAAAATAATAAAATCATCGTTTAAAACGAACATTTCAGCACAATAAAGATAGAAACATTTTTCAACAATTAATTAAATTTTATCAGTTAAAAACTTTTATTCTTTTTATTTTTCATTGAATAAAAAATAGACACAAAAGAACATTACAATTAGTGTTTTTTAATGTAATAATTTTAACTAATCTTACCGTAGTATGTACAGTCAAGTTCCTTGGTGGTATTCCACTTTAACAGAGACAATTGTTTGAACGTTTCGTACGCCTTGAGACGTTGACGGAGAAATAATAACCAATAGGATGTCACTTTTAAATGTGTTAGGACGAAGAAAGGTCGGTCAATGTTGTAAAAATAGAGTATCCACAAATAATGATTTCATCGGAATAGTAGAGATCGTAAAACTTCCCGAAGGGAAAACAAAGACAGCGATGATAACAATAGTCAGGGGTACAGTGCAGGTACGTCACAGATTTTACTTTATTTTGTCAAAACATCGATAGCGCCCTATTGATCTTGGTCATTTGTAAGAAGGAGGCGGAGTTTAGCTAGTCGCAAGGAACAAGGCAATTTTTCTGTAAGTGGAATACCGCAAAGGAATACGACTGTACATGAACGATACAAATTCGTCCATGATGCATTTTTATCGTCGATTCAGTTAATCATTATCATTAATATCAGATTTACAGTTGAAAATATTATATTTAAATGTTTCTATCTTAGTTAAAATACTTATCGATAAAATTATATGTATGTAGGAGAAAATTAAGGTAGTTTTAGATGCACACACAGGCAATGCAAAATATTAAACAAAACTACATAATAAGTCGTTTGAGGGAAGCAAAGAAGTATGTTACAGAAGTTAAAAAGATTTATGTTATGTTTTTTCACTTACCCCTGTTTTCCGGAACTCCCTCTCGTTTTAATCTTGATCCCTCAGTGTATTCATTTTCGTTTACTTCTGTAACAAAGAATAAGTTTACTAATAAAATTTTCTCAACTGTTTGTTTTTTTTTCATAGCAGTACAATTAAAGTTAACAATTGGACACACAAAAGTAAGCAAAACTTGAGCCTGATTAACAATATTTTTATATCAATAACTTCTTTTATAGACTTTAATGAAGTCAAAAAATAATGTTTTATCTACAGCGGAGTCTATACGCCTCAAACAACCAGGGTTGATTAGGGTTTCAAAGAGAAACCTCACAATCCAGGCAGTCTCTAAAATTATTAGTAATGTGTTTAATTAAGAAATCAAAGCGACATTTATTACTGTGATGTTTAACGATTGTCATTTTTGTAACTTATTATAATTTAGGAAATAAAAATATTATGAAGCAATAACGCAGGTATTATTTACACGATTGTACCTTAGTAGTTTGATAACTTTCATTGTTACCGTCTTTTTTGTGCATACATTTTTTCTCATATGTCTGTTATTATCTCACAATGGAAGAACACTTTCGCAAAGTTGTTGGTTAATCCTGAGTACGAAATAATTATCTAAGTATGTGACCAGCAAATGACAGCGTATAGGAATATTGGTACATATAATATTAGCGGAAAATTTAGGACAAATCTAAAAGAAGTTTGATTTCAATATACACGTTTTCTTTTTGTTTTACCTTACTTATGTTTGAGGAGTGTAGTTTGGAACAGACTTTTCTTTAAATATATCAAAGTTTTTGTCGCAAAGCTCCGAACTAGTAGTTAATTTAGAAAGAAAATCATTAAGCCCTTCCGACCGTATGACACTCCGGGAAAGGATACGATTCGAATGACACCCCACACATAACCTTGTGTCAACAATATTTGAGGAAATTCGGTCTAAAGTGTGTACGTATGTATGTCCGTTTCATTATGACCTCCAAGACACCAAACTGTTGGACCGATCTTGGTGTTGTCATTGAATTCGTATTCTCCTCAGGAATATTATAGGAGTACATTCAGTCGTAATTATTGATTTTTTTTTAACTAACCATAATTTTAATTTTATCGATACCCGATAATACTAAGGATTGATTTACATGAAGTACCAAGGAAAGTGGGCTTTTTATTCCCATTTTCAAATAGATTTTAAATGCTTCAGCCTCTAAAACTGCACTAGTTTTTGAAGAAAGTAGGCATTGTATTATGTGTAATGAATGCGCATTTTCTTTTAAAGTGCAATCAGTTCATTGGTCAGTATGCGGCCATCGTGCCAGTGGCTCGCGCGCCGGATGCGCTCGCGACGCGCGCTGACCCACTGAAACGAAAGACATACAAGGAGTTCCTGCTACAGAAAAGGCTGTTGACTTATATACATTGTTTATGCTAGAAACGACCCTTCGCTTTAGCATCTTACATTATTAACACAAATGCCTAACGATAAAAATTAGTTACTTTTACTTAACGACAGTTTTTTGTTATCCTTTAAAATTTAAATATTAGGTGAATTATAAAAAATCTTATGCAATAAAAAAATTTTTATCCTTACAACGACACTATTTTTATCGCGACTAAAACTGTATGTCTTTCAAACTAGAAACAGCTAGAATTTGTTATATGCTGTTGGATATTGCAGCTATTGAATAGTGAATGACTAATAAAATTGTTTCAGTACTTTATAAGTTTACCCATACTAAAGAAATCTTTGCATTTACATTTTAATAATTTTAGTATAATATAGTAGAAAGTGGCACTAAAGAAAAATGCCAAGGGAAAGACTCTTCACGTGTTACTGACTTGAATAGGCCGTTATTTTAATATATACATATAAGGCCAAGTTAGTGTTAATGAATTTTAAGTTAAATAAACGACATTTGCAGTCAAGTTTTATGCTAGTGTGCCGTCATTAAATATTAGTTTACTTACTTTTTATTAGTGTATTAGTTTAGCGACCTCATCGAGGACACAAATTAGTGTCATGTGTCTGACATAGTATATTTAATTTATATGTGCGGTAAACTTTGTGCGCTATGGGGATAGAAGTTGATTAACATTTAAATTTTTATGTAGACCTTAAATATAATTAATTATTAATGAATTATTACGAGAAATTATACTGAATATTCAAAAGTTTTCTTATACACGCATAATCGAGAAAGTCCTGATAACCTTAAAGAACTGACTTACCTATTCATGATTCAAGGAATGATCTAAAACATGGGTTTCTCAAAGTGGAAGGTATTTTGAGAAACATAAACATTTTAAAAAGTGAGTTCTCTTAATTTTAAGCGACTCGCTGCTCGTTTGCCTCCCTTATCTAAAAAAAAATAACAAAACATTTTTTCTCACACCTTATACATAGCTATCCATATATACAATTTCACATCATTTTATCACACAATTTCAACAGAATTAAGTTTCTGATAAAAATATAAAATAGTGTTTTTGCCACCTTTAATATAGTAAGTGACGTTTGTTTGTCTACACAATTTAGGTCTGCATTTGGGACAGAGACAAATCATTGTATAGAACAGTTTTTTTTTCTGGTGTCAAACATCTTCATTTTTATAATGTACGAGTCGAAACTGTCGTTTTTTATATTAATTGACGTATGTTTAAAATACGAGATTAAGCCGGTTTGTGTACTTTTAAAAA
>DWLR01000562.1:0-24292 GCA_018246295.1 Papilio alexanor hazarajatica | reverse complement strand
CAGCTTAAGGTATGTATTACTATCACATCTCGAAAATATAATCTTGGTAGACTGACTGTCTGTGCTCTTATTAAATATACCAAATGTGATAGTTTGATAGATCAATAGTATGATATCAAGACGAAGACGAATATCAGGACAATAGCTATTAAGCGTTGGCGGTTTTTTTTCCATCAAGAATATTAAAAATAATTTTAATAAAATATAAATGTAAAAATGTAAAATCTCGATTATTATTTATAAAGTAAACGTGTTTAATTAAAAAAAAAAATATGTTATTGTTATTCCTAGATACTTTGTGTATTGAATAGTTAAATTTAAATGTCTATCCTTTTGAATTCCAACAAGCATCTGTTGCGTAAAAGAAAAATACGGAAGGAAACAGTTTTTTTTTTTTTCTAAAACTCGAAAGAAAGTTTTTGTCAGCGTTCTGAACACCGCAGGCTTGGGTTACTTCGTACATAATATTTGAACAAAAATAAAACTATATTTCAAATCAAAACGTTTTTACTCGTATTATTTTTCATTATACTTTAGGCATTTTGCTGTACGTCATTGTTAATAAAGTAAAACATTTAGTTTAGTGGTCGAAGTAATGTAATACTAATGTAAACTAATGCAAGATAAGGCGGGAACATTAGAACTACACCTATTTCTATCAACAAACTACTGCGCCGTGTAAACGTTAAAGCGTCATGTTTTAAAAGACGTTGTGATACGTAATTTACAGAGCTATCGAAATGCTCGGCGATGTGTCTATGATGTGCTATGGACATTGTTTTAAACTGTATCTCAAAAAGTGCATCGCAAATCAAAGTTGATTTTTTTCATTCAACGTACTTCAGATTTAGTTGATTAATTCAACGTAGCAGAAAAATTCATGATTTATGACGACGAGCATTAACACAAGAGTGACACTACAATAGCTCTAAGGAAGATTTTCAATGAAAAAAAGCTACAGTTCGCGTCAATAGAGCACTATGCGAGGTAAGCAAATATCTGAATGAATCGGTCACGATGCGATTGCATTATTTGCGTTGTTGTGTCGCGACGCACGTGTGCGATCTCTCGAGACATCGAGAGGTTTCTCGATCCTACTACAATCAATTATTACGCTCTATATACGTACCCTTTTTATTTATATCAATCGCTAGGAGTCATCACTGATCTATTGTATCAAAAAATGCTTGTTTATAAGTGCTAAACTTTGCAAAATGGCAAATTTATTTTTATCCACTTCAGACCAAGTAATATTGCTCAAACCGGTATCGGTCAACTTATTTCTCTTTTATTTCTATATTAACTGTATTAGCAAATGTTATAACTAAATAGATATTAATTGTGTAAAAACTCAAAATGTAAGTAAATCACACACACATACAAGTAAATCTAATTTATATTTTTGGCATTTGTATTAAAATGATTAATATTACCGGCTTGCGTTATCAAAATTTTTTCTTTTTGAATATGCGACATATTCAATGCAACAACATCACATTCATGGCCACAAAAAGTGTTTATTTTCTCGGAATGATGTCGCGAATTCGTTCCCGCACTTCAGCGCGATGTGGCGCAATAAAAAAATCCGCCCGCGCATCCCGTCACTCGCTGTAGCATTTATTTTGATAGTGAGCTCGGTTAACCGCCGCCCATTGTCACGGAGACGTTTGATTATTGATTTTTACGCTAAATAATCCCTTTTTCGAAACCCCTATTGAATGCAATTATAAGTTTCTTTAAAATATTTCCGCGCATAAAAGCCTAAACCTATACAATATCATTAATAATGCGAATAGAACTTGTCTCGATACAGCAGCATGATGCAATTCGTAGTCAGCGCAAAATTTTATCGTCATTTTATATAGATAGCTTTAGTTGAAAAAATTCAAAAAGGAAATCGTTATATATTATTGGGATACATTTTAAGTTATAACTTAAAATGTATCCCAATAATATATAACGATTTTCACACAACACGCTCTAGAACTATAGTTCAAGAGCGTGTCGCTTAATGCAATTGCATTATGCAATTCTCCACTTACATCTAAAATTTGCACATAGATATAATATATGAAAGACGTACGGTATATAATTTAATTAATGAAATAGAATATGCGTATAACTGAAAGAACTGTTTTAGTTGAAACATATAAAACATTTAATTAGTATGAATAGTTTTATAAAATATATAATCTAAAAACATATATTCTACTAATGTCCACCGCTACCAAAGAGTGTACACAAAAAATAAAGAAACTTTATAATAAAAGCCTTTTATGTAAAGTTGTTTACTGTCCGCATTAAATCCTTTAATCTGCCAATTATCGCTACTGTGGCGGTGTTTGTTACAAAGGCTGACAGATAGAAGAATTACAAAACTATTTCACGACACTTTCGTCATCGAGAGATGGCAAACAAACGAGCCTGTTTGTGTCCGAAACGAAATTGTTTAATGCAACACGCGGCGCGGCTACCGAGTTTGTTTGTATTTAATCTATTTGTGATGTCCTTTCTTAGATGTTCGCATAATAGGTACAAAGTATTTGACCGACCGTGTAATGCATGTAGTTTTTGCTTAATCTTTCAGTCGGAAGACGATCCCTAAGATTGTGGCTGTATAATAAATAGTCAAAAAAAACTTTTATTTATATTTTTGACTGCTTTTTGCATCAGAATAATATACTCGTAGCAAATTATTTCACTATACGTCTTGTTCAGTATTTCCGATGTAGACATTCCATTGAAGTCCACAATTTTCAAATTCAAGAAAATTGCTAGAATCCAAAGAGGCCTGACCTACATTTAAAATAAGGTACCTATAATTTATGCAGGTGAAGTCCAATGCTTACGAAATTAAATTAACGAATTATATGTGTATATAGGACATAATCTCGTTTAAACTTATTAAAGTAATTGCCTGTTGAGGCGCGCCTTATTTTCTCAGTTTCTTCTATTAGAAAAGAACTCGTAGAAGTATGTTTTCTGATAATGAAACTCTATCCAAACGAAATCAGATCCGGACAGATTCGTAAAAAAAAAGCTTTGCGAGATTTCTAAATAAAGTTAAAGTAAAGAGAGACCATCCTCACATGAGCAATTGATTACTTGTCCAAGAAAACTTATGTAAATAAAAACCAAATCAACCATGTTTGCTCTCTTTGCTTTAGGAACGCATCAAATGCTCAGTTTGTAATGAAACTATAGGATGGTGTTCTAAGGGCAGCCGCGAGGGTTTCTGGTGCAAAATATTTATCTATAAAAATCGATAAGGTGTCTTTTTAGTTTTTAATTAAACTTTTTGAACTATACTTTGATATTATTTTGATTTATCATTTTTGCACTTTAGGTGGAATTACAATACTTGTTGGGTTCAGCTAGTTACAAATAAATATTAAACAATCTGTTCAAACCACATTTCAGTGGCAAATTATAAATATTAATTTTGAATGATAGCAAAGGAATTCTGCATGATTTAGTCAATGCAATGGCTTATAATTTTTTTTTGTTTTTATGCAAAAAGGTGGCAATCGAGCATTCGCGAGTTGCAGATGGGTTGCCTACCTTTAATAGACAGAGGAGGGGAAAAACAGAAAACGGACATTTCCTTCTCCTATCCATTCCCTTCCCTGTCAAATACTCTTTTCTTTAGGGAAGAGAACTAAAATTTGGCCTCCTGCACAAATTACCAATATTTGATTATTTATTTAACCGGCGGGTGTCGAAAACTTTGGTATACCTGACAACTGTACTTAGACACAAAAACATTCTTTGGACAACGGCAAAAGGGGCAATTTTTTTAAAACTTCTAAAAACCGATACAACAAAGGATTTGATAGAATGAGTGTGCGCGAAATAACGGGCATGCAACTTGATAATCCTAACACCTTGATCTATGTGGGTTACTAGAATGAGCAATTCTGTAAAATGTTTAGTTTTTTGTCGCCGAGTTGCCCAAATCGAACGGGTGTTGCTCCGGAGGAACATGACACCATCCGGTTACGCGATCCAGCGCTAACAATATTAACACTTAACATCTAAAAATGATGTATAACATAGAGAATATAATGCCGTATGTTCTTTATTTATAAATTTAAAATATACATGAGCACACGAGCTAAATTTTTTTTGTCAAAATATGAATTGTAGCATTATCATCTACGACTTTACTAAGCAGTGAATTGGACAAAAGCCAAATACCGACTCGTTAGCATAATTTTGCTTAAGAACTCGGGCAGATTTGTTTCTTGAACTTTGACTTGACTTGTCATTTTTATGGTGTTAATCAGCAGTTAGATAAAGAAACTACTAAGTTAACATCACTGTTAACTTAGTGTTAGTATACAAATAAACAGTGACGTTAGGAACTCGTTCAAATAATTTCCTGTATCCACAGTAAAAACCAAAGACAAATAAAATTGATGTTTTGACGTTTTAAATTTGTATTAAGTACACTGCGGCTGTATTCTACATCTATTCTTCATTTAAAATTAGAAGAAACTCGATATTAAGGTATCTTATGTGGTGATTCTTATACATTTTCTTTCATCCATAAATAATTAAGATTTTTAAACTTGTCAATTTCAAGGACTTGTCTGTCCTAAGGTGAGGTAAAGCAGAGTTTCGATTATTTTCATTTTGAATTTTTATTTTTGATCATTACTAAGCTAATCCTGAGACAACTCTGAATAAATATTAGCCTAAAATAACGCAAAATCCACTAGCCATATGTGACCACTTGTTTAAGCCTCCGTTCAGAGAGGTCTATGTCCAGTACTTAATTTTAAAAGACAATGGTAAGTAACATTGGAATCTTCATAAAGTAGTGAAACCGTACACAACATGGAAGTGTTACAAAAAACACGGAAATGGAATAAAAGATTCAACGACCTTGAACGAAAGTAAAAATCAATAGCGCAAAGAGCCACAAGTGCACTTTTATGGCATCAGCTGATATGTCCCAAAGAGTTCAACGCACTCTCCATTGTTCTCGACAGTGGGCCCATAGAAAAAAAATATTCATCTCAGCAAAAACTATGACGACCTATAGAAAAAAATCTAACCCTTCCGAAGTCGTGTGGCAGGTACCCCATACACAACCCTTTACAAAAAGGCTTATAAAAAACACTCTGGGACGTGAAGGGGTTAAAAAAGGGTTGCTATTACGCATGCGCTGCATGGGATCAGTGCCCTCGTTTTATATTTTAAACTTTTACAATCCATTCATCTAGCTGTCACTTTTTTTTATATTAAACTCGAATTGCTTTTATTTTAATTAAGAAAAAAATTTAAAGGTTAATAATTAAAATGTCTCTGATGAAAATCACATATTTTTTATAAATAAGGTAAATGATGTACAAGGAAGTGTCAGAATAACAGAGTCTGCAAGAGGATGTTGTGTTCAGCTGTCTTCAAGGAATAAGAAGTTTACTAAATCCGGAACCAATATACGGATAGATTTTTACAGCCCTTTGCCAGAATGAATGCATACTATTCTGTACATAATTACTTTGACTGACCGGTTGGCGCAGTGGTAAGGTACTTGCCTCTCACGCCGCAGGTCGTGGGTTCGATTCCCACACAGGACAAACATGTGTGTGCATGTATGTATGTATTTACAAAAGAAAAGTGTTAATGTATGTAGTATATCAGTTGTCTGGTTTCCATAGCACAAGCTCTGCTTAGTTTGGGATGTGTGTGAATAATGTCCTTGAATATTATTATTATTACTTTCATAGAAAATCAGTGTATATTTATTTAGTTACGAGGCTAAATACCGTTTTGTAATCTTACATAAATACACATAATCAAGCATCAGTATGTTTATTAAGCACAGTTTGTTATAACTCTGCACATATTTCAGTAAAGATCCTTTTTTATTCTACTATTTGTACGTAGAAAAACATAATTTCGTATATGATACGACACTTTTCGAACTGATGGAATTAATAACGTGATTCGTTTGTATGCGTAGGTAGTTATGCGGTGGCCGATGCCTAGTATTCTCGTCCATTGTGTCGTCCACCATTGTTCACAGCTCACTAGCGACGCCTACTGAATACTTTTGGCAACAGAGCCGACGTCATATTCCTTGGCAGACAACAAACTTCATCAATGAAAAAGTACGTTGAATATAAAAAAAACTCCACAAAATAATCCTTACTATAATACCTACTAACATAAAAACCTAATTAAAAAAAGAAAATTATTTTATACAATAATACTTACCTACCCCGTACTGTGCCATTGTTGAATTATTTTAAATCTAGATAAGTAAAAAAAAGTCGTAGGGATCTGGATTTGAATCCTTGCCAAGACAACTTTTGTATGTAGGTTTATAAAGAAATCATGGGAAAATGCTTAACTTCAAGTGTGACGGTGTATCGACATACTTAAAGTGGGTTAGAGCCACTTCCAATGTCAAATACTGTTTTAAACTGTGGCAAAGTATTAACATATATTTAAAGAGAATTGTGAAATATATGTAAATTTTGGTGTTTAATTTAGCACTAGAAATAACTACCGCAGAGCAATTAGCCATCAAGCCCAGCCAAACGACCTTATTTTTATATACATTATTTGTTTTAGTACAAGTCTTTCTCGTATGTATTTTAAAATAACAGTATTTAATTTGCCAACTTGTTTGATTTTCAATGGATGACAGATGAGAAACCCTACAAAGAAAAGCACCGTAAGTGCTCACGCTCTCACAGTTTTAGTATTATTCGCCTGCTCTTAAGTTGGACTATTTGAATTAATGTGGATAAAATTGAGAATAGTTTGTAAACGTCGATACAGCCATTAATAGCTAATATCGTTAATTGTATCGACTTTAACCTATAGATACCCATTGATAATACTTAGTAATGTTAGAATAACGTTCGCGTTTATTTCCTTCGTAAATGTTAAAAAAATAAAACATATTTGTTTAATTGAGAATTATTTGAAGTCGATTAAGATTATATCGATGTTAATGTAAAGTATTTGTTTAATAATAAAAATATAAAAGGTAAATTTATTTCTTAACGATTAAAAAATGTATATAGTATGTGTATTTGTAGTACTATTTTTTCAATAAATGAAACCAAATAGCATTGTCTAAGGCCAAGAATGTACCAGTAGTTAAAGAAATAAATACTCATAAAAATAATACAAATAGTCACTTCTTAAACTCGTCTTCCTAATGATGGTACAAAAACATACAAAAAGTACAATTACTTTAACGACAAACGCACGTAATTCGATAATAACACAAACAGTTGCAACAAAAACACGAACACGTCTACTAAATAACGCAGTGAAACTATAATTAACAAAGATAAATATCGTTTATTACTCCTAGAAAAGTCGATTAGAAAAAACTACCCCTTTCACCCCACAATTTGTAATCCGTACAGTGGGCGCCGCGCCTCACGGCACACATAAAAACGAACGCAGGCTCGCGACTGTGGAATATGCTTTCCATTTTTCTTTATACCTACACCAAAATTAGATAACAAATGTTGAGATAAATAATTATCAAATCTCAAAAGTTACTTCTAAGTTATTATTACCACTTTTAAACGCCAATCACTCTTAAAAGACTGTATTCCCGGGGCGGGTTGGATTCAGGCAGGCGGCCGGCCGTAAAACTATAGCCAAAACCAGTAACAGTTTGGCCAACAGATGTAGAGTCCAGGATATATGGAGAGTAGTACATACTGTGCCGACGGTCTCTGGATCACAAAGACTAATATTATGTAGATATTTATACCTTTAAACACTACAGTACTACCTTTAAACATGTACTGATCAATCGTTTCTCCTGAGTGTCACTCCACTGGGCCTCTAAATTCAACATTTATTTAGTTACTTATGTAATTTGACGTAGATAACGAAGACTTCTTAAAGTCGTTTAATATTCGTATGTAGACTAAAAACTGAAATGTAAGAAACGTAAATAAAGGCGGAATTTGATACGTAACTACAGTCCCTCTGATCTTATAGATGTTGATGGGCGTCGGTGATCTCTTAGACGACTCGCAGCTCGTTTGCCCACTGATCTTATTTACATAAGAGTCTTCCTATTACGCGTCGAGTGTTTGTATTTATAATTATCAATCTCAGCTACCTTTTAGGTTGTCCGCGTATTCTATTTAAAAAAGACGCTGTTTCCATATTTATCGACTTGAAAAAAAATGTTACAGTTACATAACGTTTTTCCATAATAATAGAATCATTATCGAAAACAGAAGAGTGGGCAGCTGATTTATTAGACGATAATGGTCTCTCATAGATTTTTTTTATAACTAATGCTTTTTTGACGCACGCGTGCATTCGGACACCGTGCGGGGATCGTTTTTTAAAACTGTTTAAGTTTTTTTTTATTTTAATACTGAAAATCTTCAATTTAAAAAAATGAAATCAATGGTATATTTTATTATTGCACTTTTTATGTATGATCTTAGAAAAGTAGTAATATTTTATAAATACTTATCCTCAAAATTTACTTTATGAACATAAAATAACTAAATAGATAAAAATGCTTTCACGCCCGCTCAAATCCCAGAGTGGTAGGCAGTGATACGCTCTCGCTTCTTCTACATCCATTCATTTAGGCATAGATGCTCGTCAATTACGGGTATCCCGATTTACTACTACATTATGTTTAAAACTGTTTGAAACATTTCGGATGATTCGTTCATATCCGTTAAATTGTATTAATATTATCAGTTCAAATTACCTGTTTTATATACCTACCTTATAAGGATCGACTCGTCCACTCGCCCCGAATGCTAGAAACTGCCATACACCGAGAAATAAGCAGACCTGAAAAGACACGCCTTTGTGTTTTTAAAGTATTATTAATACGCATGTTTACTTACATGACATAAGCATGAAATAAATTTTCATTGGTTTGAAATCAAATTCAGCACCTAAAGCCTTAACATTAAGCTACTTTGTAATGTATGTAAAGTCATTAGTTTAAGATTATTATTTGTTACTGTATATAGGTCTAAAATGAGCATGGAGTTGTTATGTAAGCAAAGCCATTTATAGTATAAGAAAATAATTATATTTAGGAAAAGAATTTGGTTACCTATAAATGTCAAACAGATGTAATAAAACATGTTAGTTATTATCGTGGTTTGCTTCAAACAACAATATCTATGAGCTACTAAGTACTAATTTACGTGGTGTTTTAAATTAAACAAAATATTAGATATCAATTTTGTGGTTATAAATTTGATTTATTACTTTAAATTGTTTTACATAAGACATTCTCGTAAAAAAAATTAAATAAATAATCACTCAAATACAGTCACTAACATATGTGAATCGACCTTGACTAATGCACGCGAGCCGAATGCCGATGTGATCGCGCGTGATTTATAGTGGTCACTTTGATCAAATATTGGCAACATTAAAGCGTGGATAGCGCGGGAAGCATGGCCAATACATTCTACACACGCGTTTGCCGAACACGGCCGACTTTACGCTTAAAACAGACTTAAAAATTCAGCGATTCCCTGTTGAAAAAAAGAGTTAATATTGATCGTAGATTTCTCATCGTGGGGTGCAGCGGCCGGCTGAGTCACCCCACGGTTTTTTACTCACCCTAAGTTATATTTTTTGTAAAACCCCCCTACACCCTCCCGGCCCGCTTTAAAGGATGAGTAGTCTCTATGGAAACGGCTCGATCTAATTTATAGGCGGGTGAAAGTACGGATTGCTTAATTAAGAATTTAAAATGTGTCTACCGTTATAATTAATTAAAAATGTTATTAATTAAAAATTGAAGAAAAGAAACAGTTTGTAGGGTCCAAACGTCTGTTTCAATTATATTAATATTTATTTTATATTGCAAATGAACACTTAAAGTTTGCTAATCACACCTATTTCTCTAACGTCTTTAAAGAACATTTGGTGTTGAATAAACAAACTGATAATAACATACTTTAATTATTCTATATTATTACAGCTTTTCAACAAAAAGATACAAAATTCATCAAAGAACTTCGATTCACTTTCCTCGCTTAGACATTAGCAATATGACAGAGGACGGCTTATGCATACGCAAGGGTTGCGAGTTGCGAGCGGCGGGTCGACGCGACGAGGGCACGCGCGGGTTAAAAAACTGTGGGTCACGGCCGCGCCGGCGTCAGTTGCGCCCTTTTTGTGGTTACGAGTGCTCGTTCTCCACGTGCGTAGAAGCGAGGCGCCGGCGCAGGTGAGATCAACATAATATACCGGTGAGAGAATAACTTATGTATGTTCATTATAATTAGTATCAGTTTGTATGTAAACAATCGATTTGCATGCAATCTGATCAACATGGCTAAACTCCCTGTTTTTTTTTTGTTTCCAATGAAAACAGAGAGATTGTTATATCTAAAGCAAATGGGAATGACAGCAATTAGATTTTGTAGTTTTATTTTGCGTAACAGTTGGAAATTAAAACGCTTTTAACACTAGTTAGCTATTAAATAAGTTTGCAAGTTGCATTTAACTTAAACCGATTGACATGATTTTGTAAACGTGTCGTAGTGATTGTGAGCAGTTGTAGGCAAACTGTGATTCGTTAAATTGACGACTAAGAAACAATCATTGTCACCTATTATTTTTATGAACCTCTAAATCTACTAATATGTTAAAACATATTAACAGATTTCTTGTCACACGATTCTGGTACACGCACCATCAAACTATGGTATGCTTTATTGTAATCATCGCTTTCATAAAATATAGGGTTAATATTAATATTATATAATAATATTATATAGGGTTGATTACTTACTGAACTATAAAGCTTAAAAGGAGAAATAATTGTAACTAAAATCTAGCTATGCGATACTAAGCGATAAATATTAAGCTTTAGTGTTTATTACTAGTTAGCAAATAGTAACCTCTAATTTTTAAGCCAGGATCACCCCCGCAAGTAGTGTGTTTCCTTTCGTACATTTTTTTTCAGTGGTCAGTGGGTAAAGCGGATTAACCTTTACCTCGACTCAGCACATTTTCTGATAAAAATAATGAGACCAAGTTGATTTGACAGGAAAAAACAATGGCGACGATGATGTGTAATGAGCCATAAAGAAGAAAACGATACGTAGAGCAAGGCGTAGACAAAAAGGGCGCGACAGGGGCTAGGAAGACGCGCGGGCGGAGGTGTAAGGAAATGGCGGGAGAGCTAAATTAATTTGCGCGCTCCCGCCAAACAAAGGCACGCTAATGGAACGCGGCGAATGGAAAAAATGCCACCGTCCGCTTTCCGGAGACTTATTTTTTGTCGTCCTACAAATAAAACCTTTGACTTTCCCAAATTAATAACATAACACCCGTCGAAGTTTGTCAACGGTTCGCTTTTGTCCTGATTTAATGATGAGAAAGAGAATGAATATTGGCTAAGTAAATTATTCTATAGAGTTGCGAGTAACATTTGATGTAGGCTAGATGGACGTAGGTTATCAGTAACGAAAGCGATAATTTATTTAAAAAAAAAAACTAACCTTTACCTTTGAAAAGTGAACGCTTGCCAAATAAACTTACATTTAATGTGTAAGATTAAAATGGAGCTGCCTACTCATTTAGTACTCAAAAAGTTGGTAACTTATGATTTTTTTAGTGATAGGAAAGGTTATTGTAAATAAGTGTATTTAAACTTTACCTCGTATTTATGCTCTTTCTAATTTACTCACTTTTTCATACGGAACATAAATGGGTCTGTAGTTTATAATTTGCGGCTTCTTAGAGATTCAAATCATTTTTCAATATTTATGAATCTAAATAATTATTCGAATTTGAGTGAATACCTATTTACTTAAAATTGTACTCGGTGCAAGCCAAGCTTAAATATAGTTATTTGCGATCTAAAAATTTATGAAACAGATCTTGACATTTCTAACCATAATTTTTGGAAAATATTATATTATTATTCGCTGATCATCGCCAGATGAAAATGTGATAAATTTGTCTCTCAAAGTATAATATGCAAAATACAGACAAAAACTAATAAAAATTATGTGGTAGCAATGTTTCTTTTCATTCTAATGTGTATTTGAATGATTAAGAACAACGGAAAAGAACATGTGGTGGTTTTAAGTTAATGTATTGTAGGTAAATATATTTTAAATTATACAATTTAATGGTTACGTATAAAGCAAAATGGCGATATTTAGGCGTATTTTAATGTTATTTTAGTGATCTAAATGTTCTGTGATAGTAGGCAGGATATTATAGTGTTACGCTATCTCTCAAGTCGCGAGTCGCAAGCGATGAGCTTCCGGAAACAATGAGCGATGTTTATCTCGACGCGCTCGCTCAGCGGCCATTTTGTCAAATTAATGCGTCCTCCATTACGCGAGTGGCGCGATTTATGCGTGTCCAATTAAAAGTTCGGAGCGTTGAAGACTCCAAATTAGTGGAATTCGCGCACATTTATCAAGACATCAGACTCGCCTCGCGCTCCGCGAAACTCCCAAATTTAAATTAGGGACGATTTTTACAGCTACCTCCCGTGGGGTGAAGGGGGACGCTACCCTTTCCTTATAACGAGGAAGGCCTCATGCATTTTTATGTGCTTCTTTTTTCGCCGGCGTTTTAAACAAGGGGGTGAGCAAAGGGGGTGCCGGGGGTGAACTTTTTTATTCGCGTCTTGATAAGTTAGGGTTGAAATTAGACGTTCGAGTTTCGTTCGCGGAATTCATAATGACTAAAATTAATAAGTTTTTCTTCGGAGGGTGCTCCGAGCCGGCGCGGCTTCATCGATACTTTTGTTTCGCTCCGAGACGTGCCTCAGAAGTAGACGATAATGTTTGAAACCATTTTAATGTGTATCATAACTATGAAATGTCTTGTAGTTTGTATTTTTTATATAATATAGTTGTTATTATAATGACATTGCTTCTATCGACTTTTTATGTCAAAAGAGTTTTAAGGTGATTCTAAAAATAAGTAATTTACAAATAAGTCATAATTTCATATTAAATTTCTTCTTATTTATTATACATGTATCTACGCAACAAATAGACATAGTACCGCATATTACAATATTTTATATATACAATATTTCAGTAGATAAACGCTTTTTAATATTTTTAAAACATCTGATGGTCTAAAAGTTTGTATTGTGTTTCTGATATTTACCTAGGTATTTTATAATATACCTAAGATATTTTTGTTTATTATTGGATTTAATTACTTTTCTTTGATAAAATTAGTGACATCCTAAGCAAAGGCATAATAAAGAGTACTCATAACCGACAAACTATATGCGTAGATGAATGGATGTAGAAGAAGCGAGAGAATGTGCCAGAATCACGTAATATGTAAATCTCTAATCTCTGGCTACCCCACTGGGTTACGGACGTGATTATTATGTATGTACTCTTCTTAATTTATCACTGATTTTAACACTTTAACTAAGGTGATTAAAAATGTTACTGATGGGCAGTCGATAATTAAAGAAATATTTACAAAAATTACACGCAGATAACGAGTTTGTAAACAAAGTAACACAAAATTTACATAAAAAAATATGTCTGTATAGTTATTTAATATCTATACATTCAAAGATATTCCTTTATAAAACAGACAAAATAAGTTCACAATAATTTGCGGTTTTTATTATAACAATTACAAAATGAAGTATTTAATCGATAACAATTTTTTTGAAAGCTTGTTAGGAAAACGTCCGTGTGAAATAATACCCATGAAACAAAAGGTTGAAAAAGTTCTCCGTACATTAAAATATATATATGTCAAGAATACTTGTTCGCATGTAAACACATGAGCACACTTGTTGCTCATGAGGCATGCGCGCTCGCGTGTCGCACGCCTCACCTGCTTGCCGCCTCTCGCCTCGCCTGTCTTAACACTTCTCGTTAGCTCTAACGCATGTTTATTCTCCCATGTCTACATTATGTCACATCGTAGTTTCCGCGTTGTTACTAATAACCATTATATCCTTAATCGAATATGACAGATTATAACTTGAGAAAATTGTTAATATTTAGTAAATTTGACGTTAGTGGAAGTTGCTTTGTTACAAATCTCAGAAAATTTTGAACAATTCGCCAAAACGAATATAATAATAATGGTAATTTTTCATTCATTATTTCTTTCAAATTTAATGAATAAGTAGGCTGAGGAATTCTCTCATAAATTGATATCGGATCGAACCGATAGTCAGATTTCAGCAATTATTTCAGAATGAGGCAGTCATTAGGCCAATTAATTTGTGCGCTGCCGATGCCAGTAGAGCGGTGCGCAGCAGCGCGGCGCGGGGGCGGGGAGGATGGTGGTATAATTCGTCTAATAACATCGTTAACAACGTGCATTAAAACAAAACAAACAAGAGCGGTGCGCGGCACGGGCGACGGCGGGCGCCATCCTTCCTCGAATCCGTGTCATTAATTTACGTAATGCGTAGGTACGCGCTATCCCCAAATATTTAAGAAGCCTCCTCCGGGAGCGCCCGCTCCTCCACTATCGCGCCCCCGCGCCCGCCACCCACCGCCCGCCCGCCGAGAATTATGGCGGCCGCCTTGTAATTATATTTTTTAATTTATCTTCCTTAGCGAATACAATGGAGGCGCCACCCCGCCACCGGAGCGCTTCCTTCTCATGCTGAATATTGTATCAGGCCGCTGAAAAAAGGAAAGAACGCTTTAATTACAAGCGAGAGCGCGGCCGGCATTAAGCCTTGAATATTTGATGTCGTCTCTTTCTTCCCCCACTTCCCTTCACCCCGCGCCGACGCGCGCTGTCCTCAATAATTAAAACACCTATTAACTCATTCCCTCCGGCTGACCCATCATTACCTACCGTCCGTCACAAAAAACCCCGGCCAAGCGACAATATTATTTTTTCACGACTCTCAGCATTATTCTAAGATACATTAGAATATAATCAGTAAATTATTACTGTTAAATTGAATTAAATGCTATTTTATTTATAGAATATTAATTCTATAAATAAAATAGCATTTAATTCAATTTATGTTGATCTCTATATATATATCTAATTTGTTTTACAGAGAGTCACAGAGAAAACGTATACCTTAACGAACTAGAAAACATACATTATAACTTAACCTTAACGCATATAATAAAGTTATACGAAGGTGTAGTAAGATACACGAAGTTCGGCAAAGTACACAGTACAACAGTCACACTCAGTCACCGACAAGTATCTAAATATAAAGACATTTGATCATCATGCCTGTGCATTCTTGAATTTAAAAGTGTCATAAGAATATAGTGTAATCATTGATTTAAAAATTACACAAGTAAATACTTTTAGTGTCAGTAAGCAGATTTAAGTAAATTACCTCAGGATTGTCTACAATGGATGACGTCTAACTGGCGAGGTGCCAGATGTGGTGTTTTCGCCTGTCTAGAAATACATACATATGTAACTACATATAAAGGACACAGGACTCAAGAGTTGTGTATCTACTGTAGATATACAACTCTTGAGTCTTGAATCTCCTATGATATGAAGCGGTGGTGAAGGAGTGGTCTCCTATGATATGAAGCGAAATCGTTATTCGTGTTAATAAGTTCTACCAAGGTCAACAATAACAGCTTTACTATCCGCTAAATCTTATTTCGTATAATATCACGACAAATAAAAGGCAAATACATAATTACAAAAATTAATTTTTTAATAAGAAATGCTTTACAATGGTAGGTACCCTTGTCATCAATATTAATCTGATGTTGAAACGAAATACAGAAAAACTCTTGTCGAAGAGGATTGAAAAAAAAACTAACTGTTTAGAATAGTAACTTCAAGTAGGATACTTCTTCGTTGAAAGTTTCCTGTGTCGTAACTATGAAATTCATACTTGACAATAGAGTTGCACATATAAAGTATTTTATTTTTAAGGAAAACCAACCAACCGAAAACATATGATAATAATTAAAATTCATGCCGTAAACGAAATAAAGCATATAAATAAGTAAAAGTATAACCTAAAGAGAAAAATTAAATGAAATATCATTGCACATTAATATTAATAAATTTATTTTACTTTCTTAAATAAAGTTTTACGACAAATGGTGTATAGCATGACAAAAAACTACACTACTGCCACTATGTTTTACCTATCTCTTCACCAAGATCCATCAAAATAGCTTTAGTTATTTAAATATGAAAATGAAACAGAGTTAACAATTTATAATTTGAGACTCGATCTCCAATGCTTTTAATGATACATCATTAAAGGTACCATTAAGCTCTTTTTACACTTTTTGAATTCTTGTGTACCACAATGCATGATGTATTGTGATACACGAGAGTTTAAAAAAGTTACCAAAAAAACACATTGATTTATCCCGGCACAGCAGTCGCAAATGAAGGCGGCTTGTGTCCCGGACACTCGGCAGCAGGGCTACGGCTGCAGTACTTAGCGCGAGGAGACAAAGTATAAAGTGACGACCCCCAGCCACCCACTGAAAAACGTCTCTAATATTCTTTTAGAAACGGTGGCATTTACGGGCTATATTTTATCCCGAATTTGCATACGCTCCTTTTTTTCGTTACTCGGTCCTCTATTTTATGGGTGAGTATTTTTTTCATCCGGGGGTTAGGGTACAAAAGGGTAAAGCGCGGGAACTCATTGCGATAATTAAATAGCATGTAGCAACTTGCAACTCGAGTTGCAAGTTGCAACGTGAGGGCGCCGCGGCAACTTTACACCCGACACATTGCTTTTTATAACATTATTCTGTCTTAAATGATAAGCCAAGTTATTACTCAATTTAAGACAGAAAATATAATGAATTAAGGTAAAATGTATTTTGTATCTAAAATATATTTTTAATCTGCAAAAATAATCCATTTTACAGCGAAATTACAAGGTAATTATTAGATTATCTGAAATGTTATGTGTGTTATTATTTTGAAGTTGGTTTTTAGATAGTAGTAAAATTACAGGGTAAACTAGACTTATGTAAAGACCTAAGTGTTAGTCTATGGTCTTTGTATTTTAAAATGTGCTAAAACTGCAATTATTGAAATTTATGATTTTACAAATCTTTTGTAAGAAACTATTTCATATAGCATGATGAACTTAAAAGATTCAAATAAATTTATGGTGACATCGCCCTCGACCGAGCAAGGTGATACATCAACCCGCGAAGTCGGCTCTGTTAATCACCATGCCGTCGCAGCAAAGCCAATTCTTTAAGCGCTAACTTTTTCCGAAGCTTGACAATGACATTGTGGAGTTTGTATCAATCCGTCCCGAGTTAAGATTTCTCTGGCAGACATCTTCTTTGAAACCTTTGTTATCTATACTGTGAAAACGCTGCCACCATTCCTTCCATGGAAGTATCATATTATTTGAATCTCTTGCCAAAAAGGCCATGATCCATAAGAATTATACACACATTATTACTACAGCGACTTCTAAAATATTAGTAATATTTATAAATATTTATTAAATATTATTACGGTATAGATTCCTATTTGCAAGATATGGTAAACACATATAAATATTGTGATCGTCAATTGCTGAACATAGGCCTCCCCCATTGATCGCATCATTGGGAGGAAATGTGCCATAATCGCCACGCTTGGTAGGCGGGTTGGCGATCGCAGTATGTTCCACCGTACTAAGAAAAGGAGGCTGCTGCCCGTCCTCCGGTGGTCTCTACATCCAGACTCAAGACAAACAGGCATGTTCATGCACACAAATGTTTGTCCTGGCTGGGAATCGAACCCATGACCTTCGGCGTGAAAAGCAAGCGTCTTACCAATCGGTCCGTCATAATTACCATTATTCATTAAATACTGATTATATCATAATATTATTTTAATTAGCAATAACACTTTTAATTAAAGCCTTAAAAATGAGACATAATCTAAATGATTTTTAAATATACAAAGGAATGTTCAAAGCACAAAGAGTCGTGATAATAATTTAACTAACAAATTAGAAGAAATCTTACCCTGCTTTAAGTCAAATTACCATAATTGCTAATCAAATGTTGTAGGAGCGGCCGCGACGCAGCTTCTTCTCTAATTACGAATTCTAATTTCCTCTCTTGTTTCACAGGCCTTTTGAATTTGTAAATTATTGCTCTTGCTTCCAGCAATCAAGTAAATTCGCTTCATAATGTACAAAACGCCCTTAAACATAATTTAAATACAACGCCTTTTAAATACAGACATTGGTATTGGTTTATTAGAAATTGTTAATAACATTTTATTTTCATTTAGTGTGTCATGATTTCTTTTTGAAACGGTCGTAAAATAAAATAAATGTCTTTGATGGTCTTAGAATGTATGTATTATACCCTGTAGAATTTCAATAATATTTGTGAACATTTTAAAAGAACTCAAATGTGTCGAATATTAACACGAGCCGATTATATTAATAGCGTCGACTTGTTTGAAGTCTTAGTAATATTTTTTCAAGAAATAAAATATCAAAGTTAATAACATTAAGGTATCGAAGAACGACACAGAGTAGATATATATTTTTAATTCTCTAAAAGGTCTACTTGTAAAGGGCCCAATTAAACGATCGCGGCAGGTTTCAATAGCACACCAAATTAATATAGGTAGGTAGATAGAGAAATGTAGACGTGTTTACGGAAACCTCCGGCAAATATTATCGCGAGACGGCGCGATCTAATATTCAGACGGCACGCCGAGGGGAGGGAGAGTGCGGGACGTAACCCTCTCCAACTTTCAAGCCCTTCCCTTTGCACGCCCTACACTAATTACGTTTAGAGTTCTTAAGCGAAATTACTTAGGCCCCTCGCCACCCGCCGCCTCGCGACCCCCTCCCGGAAATGAGGCGCGCTGGAAAAACAAGAGAAAAGCGTTATACCTATAAGGGGACCGTTGTCTCTTCGAATGTCCCAAATCTGGGCAATCTCTAAAAGATGTTGATGTAATGATTTTTTTTCTTCATTTTCACGAGCGTTCTGTTCATGAGCGGTTACTAAGTGAAAAGCAATTAAAGCACGGGCGGGTGATCTCGCTCTCCCCACCCCTCGAAGCGGCCACCCCTCCCACCGAGCCTTATTCAATCAACAAAAATAGAATTATAATAAACACGATGTTTGTTGATTTATTCATATTATTTAACCAATAAATCATGGCACGATTTATTGTGATTCATCGGTTAAACTGTGTCAATAAAATTTTATATCTTACATTCACAATTGTAGTAAATCTTTTATGAATGGCTTTAATAACCTGCTGGATATTTATCCACGACTACGTGAGCATGCTTTGTACCTGCAAGCACTTAGGTAAGTGCTTAAGCTGCGACCCTAACTAATATTAGGCTGGCTCTACCAATGTAAAGCCAGCGGCGGCCGCAGCCGCAGCTCGGATTGATGGGGAAGCCAAACAGGTACCACAGTCGTATATAAAACGAGCTTACAAACATCTGTGTTTCGTCATTATATCTTTTCTACCCTTCTCTACTCTTTTCTACGAAAAATACTAGCAACGTATTTGTAATTCTTCTGCAAAGAACGACACATACTAAACATTTAATTCCATTGAATTTTTTACTAATTATTTCGACACTGTATTTCCATTATACAAGTGTAGATTTTGTTAATTTTGTTTGTTAAATTCATAAATAAATTTTTAAGGATATATTCATTCCCTCAAACTGGTGCGACGTCGTGGTTACTAATTTATTCTCTTCATGTATTTTTGTAATCTCTGCCTATCCCTCAGGGTTGCGGACGTATGTGTTATGTATTTTTTATAAAAATCTACATATAAAATTGCACGATACTTAAAAGAGTTGTAATATCAATATACCTTTGAGAATTAAAAGAATGGTACCGCGTTACCTAAAGATATTTGTTAGGAGTTAAAACAGAAGTAGGTGCCTACACTTATCTACAATATAATATGTATATCGTTAAAATACACGTAGCCACAATGCGACTCGCTTCCGTGACTTTTATATAACACAGAGGGCGCAGTTTAATTTCCTAATTTCCAAACAAGTTCCAAAGTGTGGCAGCTCAGAGGAGCTCATCAAGCAATCGGAAGCCCCGCCAACGAACATTCAAGAGTTGTCGCAGCCACAACAGCCCTGGATAATTTCCTGTTTAACTTGGACGACTTTGAACCTTTGTAAGTGGATTTTTTGTAAGTTATTTATCAACTCTGAGCGCAAATTACATCATGGTGTAAGGTATATGTATTGTTTATTTATTTTGCTCAAATGTTATCATAAACCGAATTTCTAAGTAACATTCTTCTCAGTAAGCTAGCATTTTCTAGTGTTTATTAGCACCTAAAACAATAACAGTTGAGGAAATATCGCCATTCTTTACCATGCATTTTTCATCGGGACCAAAAGTTTACAGGCAATTAAAACATTTCCCCCGTTTAAATTAGATAAAACCGGTCTGCGAAGTTGGCAATAAAGAAAGTAATTGCGGTTGTTTAATGAGATTTAAATAATTAATGAGCAAATTTTTTTTTTTCAGACTGCTTGCTGCTTGCTGGAGCTCTGGGCAAAGGTAGACGAATTATAATTGCGAGGCTGCTCGTTGACTTCGCACCCTACTCTTAGAATATTATTCAGCTCCGAGGGAGCCGCACGGCGAACGCCATAAATAAGTTTTAATTGGTTATTTATGAAATTTTCTCGGTGTTGGTAATATGAAATGACACATATACCAAGTATGTACATGCAGTATCGCATCACCCCTGAAAATTAAAGTGATTTCATTGACTATTTAATGCTATATATGTTAGGCACTCAATTCTTATTACCAACACACAAGACGAGCAGAACGTTCTCCTGATTCTAGAGCAACCTTTAGTCCTAGAGGTTTAGACTAACCTAGAGTCCTTTAGATGTTGGAACAACTTTTCGAAGTTAGATCGCGCACTCTACGCTTCTTTCTCTTTATTACTCTACACAATAATATATTAAAAACATGATTTAATATATTATAATAGTTTCATGACTGATCTGTTTTCAATTTCAAAGACCAAACTAAAATTCTTAAAGAAGTGTAGGTACTATAACGGTCTTTTCTAAAATTGTAATCAATAAAATGTCCTCACTATTAAGATGGCGATGGGCTTAGCGGTTATCAAGTTAGTTTAATAAAAAGTAGGTTAGGACAAAATTAGGTGAAAAAGGACGTATTATTTAAAGTTATGCGTTAACGTGAGATATGGGAAAGAAAAATAAACCGTTATACAATTTTCATTGTAAACAAAATCAAAGGAATAAAATCCGCATATGTTACTTTTATTTGGCTTTAGAATTTTCAAGAGCATTTGATTTGATGTCAATGCGACGACCGTTACGTATAATATCTACATGACCGCTCGCCAAAGTTGCATTTCTTACATTAATAATGAATTACTTTAGCGAAAAACTTGTTATTTTTTGCCACAAATTCGTTTCATTGGTTTAGTATAATAAAATCGTATTATCGCACGATCTCAACGGAATATGGAAAAAAGTGCGATTTCGATATTCAAATGATTGACATCTCGCCGGGCGGTCAACCGCTGATTCTTTGCGCTGATCTCGGCGTTTCGTTAATTTCTCCCCAATCGTTTCCCCCGGCTTCCGTCATCCATTGTTACACTCGAGTCTGACCACGATAAAGCCGATTGTGATCGATTCGAGATTCCAATTCTGATATTTAAGAGAAGTTGCATTTAACATTTTCGCAACCGTTTTTTAATTGTTAAATATAAATGCTTATACAGTTTTAACAAAGTATCACTCATCCGAATATATTTGCATCACATCACCTTCACATCACAAGAGAGTTAAGGCTATATGCTAGTTGTGAAAACAGCGCAATCCAAGGAGGATTTTTATAAGTATTATTTTTTAAATTAGTTTTTCTAAAACTTGACCTTAAGGCGTCACAGATTTGAGTGAACATAATATCTTTAAAACACAAAAATATGGGTGTAATTAGGTTTATGTATACTCTGATGTCTCCTTCACAGCTAATAAAAAATAAACATGCATGCACACACAGGTAATAAAAAATAAAGGATTTTTAATTTTATCTAGGATCAAAGGATTCCTTTACGTAAACCATATTTACTATTATTTGTGTGCTATTTATGAAAACTACAGTTATGAGGATGTATTCAATATTACAGATTTTTACGTTTCATAATTTTGATGAAGCTAAACAGTACCATTTGATTCAAAAAGAACTGGTCAGAAATAGTTTTAGGCAAATACACTGTAACCACTTTGACCCAAACATAAGGTTAGGTTGGTATCAAGTTACATCAGTGCAAGATAGCCGATAACACGTAGTTGACCTCGAAATCACACGATTTTAGAACAGTGTATATAGTGATGATGAAACTTAAATATAAATCGAATCACTTCACCTCACTTCAGCCTATGATCGTCCACTGCTGGACTTAGCCCTCCCCCATTGATCGCATCATTGCAAAATGTGCCATAATTGCCGCGCTTGCCGGGCGGATTGGCGGTCGCAGTATGTGTCACCGTATTAAAAAAAGGACGCTGCTGCCCGTCCTTTGGTGGTCTTTATATCCAGACACAAGACAGACATGTTCATGCACATAAATGTTTGTCCTGGGTGGGAATCGAACCCACGACCTGCGGCGTGAATGGTATCTTACCACTGCCTCAACCGATCGAAATCGAATGGTTGGTAAATCGAATGTGAACGTGATATAACATTATTATAATATGTGTTATATTATTACAATGTGAATCTAGCATTTTATTTTTAAAAAAAACGTACTCTGTTTTTAACTATATAGCGTTGAATTTTTATAACTTAATGTTCAGAAATGTAAGATTAAATAAATAGCCCTTAAAATACATTTAATGATTGTATTGTGTAATGATGTGATGACTCGATGCAACACGAGTCGGCAGCGATGCGCGCCTGCAGATGGCAAATAAATCGGCGGCCTCGTGCGGCCGGCGCGCGCGCCACCCTGCCAGAAGCCATTGTCGCGCTACAAAAAAAATCACCCAGATTGTTTACCTCACTTTTTAACTTTTTTATAACTTCTGTTACCGCCTTTATGAGTATTTTCGTCGCTGCGCACGCGGCGGACTCCTTTGTACGGGACTCGTTGATGCGTTATACGTCTCTATTATGTTCCACGATGTGGGCAATTCGTTATTAAATGTAGATAATCGGCGGATTTATCGAACCCTCTTTATTTTTTAATTTGTTGATGCACTCGTTAATGTTGTGACGATTTAATAGATTTTAAACTTTTTTATTTCATCAATTGAACCTTTTCTTTTGAAGTGAAAAACCTAAGTAGGTATGGCAAATTATTCATGCAATTTGAAATATTATAATAACATTAATATTCTCGATAGGAATCACGTGGTTGTAAATTATTTTAACTCACACCTGATAGAAAATGACACACCTAAGGTAAAATAGAAAATCACGAATAGCACCACGGTTACGCTCGTCAGCTTCAGCTGTATGATATGCGAAATTTTAATAAAACGAAATAAGGTTGAGACCTACGGTGACTTCCATGCAAAGGAAATCCCGTAGTCGGTAAAAAAGGTAACTTAAAATATGTAAAAAGTTATAATTCACACTTTGGCTTACTTTTTTTTATATTAAAACTTATAGTTAAGTATCGGGACTAACTAGCCTAAATAATCTAATATAAATAAAAATCAATGAATGTATGTTGATTATGCGTTCCGAACTGAAACCTTAGATGAATGAGAGATGAGAGATGAAACTTTGGTATTCCAAAATATATATGTATATATATTATAAATGAAAACGTACTTTTTTAAATTTAACCGCATTGCAAAACAGCTAAATTCAACAAGTATTAAAAATATCTGAACGCAACTACTGTTGTGTACACTGTTACACTTGTACTGCAATGCTGACCTGCTGCTTGGCTGACCGGTTGGTAAGTTGCTTTCCTTTCACGCCGCAGATCGTGGGTTCGATTCCCACCTAGGACAAACTTTTGCGTGCATAAACATGTCTGTCTGTAAAGACCACTGGCGGACGAGCAGCAGCGTCCTTTTCTCAATACGGTGGGACATACTGCGATCGCTAACCCGCCTGCCAAGGGTGGAGATTGACACATTTCTCCCCAGTGATGCTATTAATGGGGGTGCCCGATGTCCAACAGCGGACGATCATAGGCCGAGGTGATGATGATGACTACAACGCGACAACAATTGCTACGGTCCAATTTGCATTTTACGTTAGAAAATCTTCTATCATCCAGGATTGGATATTCATCATTTCGTTCTGTGGCAGTAATTCTTACTTTTATATAACTTGTACATACCTAGGGATTATTT